>JAPDDN010000356.1:0-30000 GCA_027422405.1 Ptychobarbus kaznakovi
AACACATTGCGTCCGTATCAGTCTATCCAGCATGATATTTTCCCATTGAGACCTGATGTGTTTTCAAAGTGTTCATTTTTTTGGAGCAGTGCATTCAGACCCCCTTCACTTTTGTTATGTTGCTACCTGATGCTATAATTGTTTAAATATTTATTTCCTCATTAATCTAAACTCCGTACCTCATAATAACAAAGCGAAAACTACATTTTAGAAATGTCTATAAATTTATTAAAAGAAAAAAACTGAAATATCACATTTACATAAGTATTATAATATTACTTCTAGTATTTAAACCATTTTTTTTTAATTTAGTATTTCTTCCATTAATCTCTTTCAAGCCTTGAGAGGTTTCTCTTTTGTTTTAAAATAATGTTTTTTTATTTCATTAACACTTTAGTAGGTTGACCAGCTCTTACACCGCACAACAGAACACCGACGCCACACACACAGACACACACACACCACACACACAGACAGGAACCCACCACACACACACACACACCCACACACACGCACAGCACGCAACACACACACACACCACAGCACAGACCAGACAGACAAGCACACACAGGACACACACACACACACACACACACCAACACACACACACACACACACCACACACACACACACACACACACCACCACACACAAGAACAGACACCACACACACACACACACCAGGGACAGACAGACAGCCCGACAGACAAGACAGACAGACGAACGCACGCACGCACGCACACACACACACACAACCAGTGCAATTCCCCTGATATAAATATTATTTTTGTTATTTAGTTCAGATTCAGTCTGAGCGGTTTTATTTGTACTCTCCCGCTGCAGGTCAGCGTTTAACAGTAACGTGCGCGTGGCGTATGAGCTGCTGGCGCGTGGTCCGAGCGGCGGAGGTGTTCGCGGGCGTCTGTACTCAGAGATGCTGCGGAGTCTGTGCAGTGAAGGCGGGCTCTCGGGCTCCACCGCCGCTCCGCTCCTGCGCCGCATCCAGAGCCACGACTACGAGTCCGTGCCCTTCCAGCTCTTCCGGCAGGGCGTCCTGACCTGCGCCGTGTTCGCCGACTACATCCGGAAGTCTCAGTGTCTGTACGCGGCGGTGGCCAGCGCTCCGGACCGGCCCGCCCAGAGGACGCTGTGCCAGGCGGTGCTCTCCACGCTCCGCGAGGCGCTGGAGACGCCCGACCGCACCGACGCGGCGCGATATCTGGAGGCCAGCGCCAAGATCTCTCCTGCTAAAGTGGCTCAAGCCATGGCCGAGGTTCATCCGCCCGCGCAGAGACGCGACGCTCCCACGATGGACGCGCAGGAGTTCGAAGACGCCGCGGCCGCGCTCTTCATCGCTCGCGTGCGCACCGTCACCTGAAATCAGCCGAGAATATGTGACCCTGGACCACTAAACCAGTCATAAGGGTCTTTTTATTTCTGTTATAGATATGTGAAAGCGCTCTAGTTCCCGTTTCAGTCCCTGATGATGAAGCACAGTTTCACAGAGACACATTTACTCCTCAAACGCATTTGCCTTTTAATTACAGCAAAGACCAGGAACATGAGACGAGAACGAGACTTAATCTGCACGATGATGTTGTATTTTTGTAGCAATATCCAAAAATACATTGTATGAGTTTTTTTATGCCAAAAATCATTAGGATATTAAGATCATGTTCATGAAGATATTTAGTAAATGTCCTACCGTAAATATATCAACACTTAATTTTTGATTAGTAATATGCATTAAGAACTTCATTTGAACAACTTTAAAGATGATTTTCTCAATGTTTAGATTTTTTTGCACCCTCAGATTCCAGATTTTCAATCAAATATTGAACCATACATCAATGGAAATATTATTTATTCATCTTTCAGATGATATATAAATCACGATTGACACTTAAGACTGGTTTTGTGCTCCAGGGTCACATTTATTGATTTATCGCTTATTAAAATCTTGCACAGGATTGTGACATATCTTGGAATTTTATTATTGATATGTGTATATATATTACTTTATTTAATATATATTTTTGCTTGAATTTCCCCAAAATTATGAATTTCTATGACTTTTTTTCCTTTATGAGATAAAATGCTGCTTTTTTGCATGGTTTTTCTAATTTACAAAAACCTTACAAACGACTTTAGCATAATAACGTGAGCTTTTATGTTGAACAATAAACAGGACTTTAAGAATGAATGCATGTTTGGTGTGTCTGTGTTTCGCTTTAACGAAGAAAGTTTGAGTCACATGATCAGTCGCACAAGTTTACTTGCATTCGATTCTATTTGTTTGTTTGCGGGTTTAATTTTGAAATCAAAACCCTGGCGTCTTGTCATCCGCTCATGACCGAATCTGATCCATTCTGTTGGGTTTGTCAAGAAGATGTGAGAGACACTGAGAGGAATTGAGCTGGTTTTGTTTCTAACAGGCTGCTGGAGGGAAACAGAGGATGTTTGATTGACCTGCCGCTCGTGGGATTAAAACTAACGAGGGTTCATGTGTCATTAATTCAGCAGGGTTTGAGTCACTCGCAGCGTCAGCACATTACAGACCTGATGAGGATCTGAGTCCACGGAGAGATGAGCATTTACTAATCAAAGATGAGGATGAGTTTGTGTCTTCATCAGATCTGGAGAAATGTGTCACTGAATCAGTGTCTCAGTAATGGATGCTCTGCAGTGAATGGGTGCCGTCAGAATGAGAGTCTCCAGTCCATCAGTTAACATCTGGAGAAGACAAAAGCTGAAACAAATCCAGCATTAAAGCGTTTTTAACAAAAAATACAAGTCCATAATCCATAATAACGCTTCCTCCAGTGTTCTGGTCTGAATCAGGAGAGAAATCTGCTGCGTTTAGAAAACAGCTTGAAACTAATATGTGTCTTTTGATGTGAGAGATGACAGCAGATGGACTTTTTCACTGGAGGAAGAGTTATTATGGATTATGGACTCATATTTTAGTTTAAAAAAATGTTTAGTTAACTGATGGACTGGATTGGTGTGGATTACTGTGATTTTTTTATCAGCTGTTTCTGACGGCACCCATTCACTGCAGAGCATCCGCTGGGAAACATATTTTCATTTTTGGCTGAACTATTCCTTTATTATTACTTTTCATTACACTGTAAAAAAAAAAAAAGGTTGAGAAAACTTAAAAGTTTTAGGCAACTTCAGCAGGTTTTTGAGTTTTCTGAACTTGTTATTTTAAGTTTATACACCAAAACATTGAGGAAAAACTCAAAAATATGCTGAAGATATTTGCCTTAAACGCTTAAGTTTTCTCCATTGTGTTTTTTTTTTTACAGTGTATTAGTCATTTGGTAAAAAACCCTGACAAAAGGCACTTAATGCCGTCCTCCTGCAGGAAGTGACATCATTTATTGCCGGGAAACCAGCAGCACACACATCCGTGAGTATATCAACGGATCTGACGAGTCTTGTGATGATTTGTGGTTCGTTATATTACTTTAAAACAGTCATATTGTTTGATGCAAAAACATACTCATGTAGAGTGTTAAAAGTGTGAAGCTAATCACAGCGCCACAGCAGTAATGAACAATTTAACTATCCTAAAATAACGAAAGATGATCACTAATATCATGATTTTCTGAAAATGTTTGTTTCATCAGGTGTAATGAGCTCAGGCCTTTTCTCATATTTGATTTATGAATCTTTGAATCGCCGTTTGAGCTGAACATTTGACTGGATCGTGGTCAGATATGATCAGATTTACCGAGACATTGATATTATCTCACACATGCATTCATTAAAGGACTGGTTTATTGTGCTCATTAACTGGGAAATGCGACGGTATGTGTGCAAACACTCATATTGTGATGCATTTATAGACATGTCCTTGCATTATACGGCCAGAATCAGCACTTTTATTGCTCTCGTGTCAGAATAAAAACAACAGCAGGCTGGTAACCTTAATTAAAATGGATTTATTAACCAAAATAAGATTGGAAATAAACATATATAAATGATGCAATCTAAACGATAGACACACTCGTTTCTAGAGCATGAAAAAGACTGAAACATGAAAGTATTTTCACTCTTATCACAGTTTCATCGTTTACAGAAATGGAAAGTTATGGGTTCAAATTAAACCGCATCCAGAATTACAGAAGTTAATGAGCACAAGACTGTGACGAATACAAACGATCAAACTGAATTAAATCTGATACTTCCGCAAACTGCACATTTATGAACAGCACCATGTTTGAACATATCTGAAATATACAGGTCAAAGGTCACCACAAAATCAAAAGGACACATTTTAGGCTTTTGCATTGACATTATTTTAATTAAAAAAGATTAGCACAAGATAGTATTATATTATCTATTAAAACACTATTTATTAAATTAATTGTGCAGTGCATTTGTAATTTGTGCTGATTTCAAATTTAATTAAATAATTACAAGTGTATATATATATGACTTATTAAATTACTTAAATTGTATATTGCATTTGTAATTAATTATGATAATTACAATAAGTAATACATTTTTTTAATAAAAGTATATGCAATTTATTAAGCTACTTAAATTGTATATTGCATTTGTAACTAATTATGATAATTACAATTTAAGTAATTACTTTTTTATAAAATTATATTCAATTTATTAAGCTACTTAAATTGTATATTGCATTTGTAACTAATTATGATAATTACAATTTAAGTAATTTATTTTTTATAAAATTATATGCAATTTATTAAGCAACTTAAATTGTATATTGCATTTTCTTGCAGCAAAGAATGCATTTCTCATGACAATAACGTCGTTTAATAACCCTAAAAACAGGTTTAATTTTTTTGTGCTAAAATATGAATATGAATATGATTTTGGGGTGCAGCTTCAGATACACAAACTGGAAGCAGCTGAAATGTTTCGACTGAATCTTGACCGGGCGCTTTAATGCTTTAGATCAAACCTCTTCAGTGCACTTTAAAGGTCAAACGATAATGCATGCATATACTTTATCATCAGTTATGAAAGGCAATAAAGCTGCCGAAATCAGGTTTTAATAGGCGACCCAGTTTAATTTGTCCTCATTAACAGTGACCTTGATATGGGGAAGGGAATTGGCTCAAACTCAGCAGACATTCATTACAGTAATATCACGTATTTTTCCCATAACTCACATTAAATGAAAGGTTACAGAGGTACAGTAATGATACTGAAAGAGACCGTAAACATCAGAGAGAGAGTGTGTTTATGTGTGCGGCGGAGGAAGACCACTGTTGACCTGAAAGCGTGTTTCGTCTGATATCCCATACTGCACCAGCGGGTCCTGCACCAGATCACACAGCAGCATCTTCATTATGAACCGTATTCACAAAACACTAAACATCTCGATTTCTAAACATCTCTTAAACCTCGTCACAAAGCTGCCGAGACACACTTGTGCTGAGGAATAGAGCTCAGAGTAAAGGGGGCGGGGTTTACCTCACTGCTATGGGTGATGTCAGCATGCTTATTAAGGGGGCGGGGTTTACCTCGCTGCTATGGGTGATGTCAGCTTGCTTATTAAGGGGGCGGGGTTTACCACCCTGCTATGGTGATGTCAGCATGCTTATTAAGGGGGCGGGGTTTACCTCACTGCTATGGGTGATGTCAGCATGCTTATTAAGGGGTGGGGTTTACCTCACTGCTATGGGTGATGTCAGCATGCTTATTAAGGGGGCGGGGTTTACCTCGCTGCTATGGGTGATGTCAGCATGCTTATTAAGGGGGCGGGGTTTACCTCCCTGCTATGGGTGATGTCAGCATGCTTATTAAGGGGGTGGTTTTACCTCACTGCTATGGGTGATGTCAGCATGCTTATTAAGGGGGCGGGGTTTACCTCACTGCTATGGGTGATGTCAGCATGCTTATTAAGGGGGTGGGGTTTACCTCACTGCTATGGGTGATGTCAGCATGCTTATTAAGGGGGCGGGTTTGTACCTCACTGCTATGGGTGATGTCAGCATGCTTATTAAGGGGGCGGGGTTTACCTCACTGCTATGGGTGACGTCAGCATGCTTATTAAGGGGGCGGGGTTTACCTCACTGCTATGTGATGCAGCATGTTTATTAAGGGGCGGGGGTTTATCTCACTGCTATGGGTGATGTCAGCATGCTTATTAAGGGGGCGGGGTTTACCTCACTGCTATGGATGACGTCAGCATGCTTATTAGGGGGCGGGGTTTACCTCACTGTATGGGTGACGTCAGCATGCTTATTAAGGGGGCGGGGTTTACCTCACTGCTATGGGTGACGTCAGATGCTTATTAAGGGGGGGGGTTTACCTCACTGCTATGGGTGACGTCAGCATGCTTATTAAGGGGGCGGGGTTTACCTCACTGCTATGGGTGATGTCAGCATGCTTATTAAGGGGGCGGGGTTTACCTCACTGCTATGGGTGACGTCAGCATGCTTATTAAGGGGGCGGGGTTTACCTCAGTGCTATGGGTGATGTCAGCATGCTTATTAAGGGGGCGGGGTTTACCTCACTGGTATAGATGACCTCAGCATGCTTATTAACTATGCACACCGTGATTGGCTGATAGTCTCTGTCAGAGATTTATTCATAGAAATATTCTAGATCGTGATATTCAAATAAAGGTTTTAAAAATACATGCTGAGTGACAAGCTAATTATCAGCCTGCATGCTTCTCGTAAACAATTAGCGGATATGCATATAAACAGCTGTTTAATTAACAGAGTAGAATAATCACGGCTGATAATAAGACATGCAAGCCTAAAAGAAAACACATAATATCACATAATCGTCAAATGTTTACGTTTCGAGGCAGATTGTGGCTTGGTCTTGATTCCTCTTCACTACTTTACTGCTAAAATGCTTTATGAAACGCTCATTACTTTTAATATTTTCTCCTAAATCGGCGAGTTATGAGCTACTTTTCTCCTTAAGATGTTGTGTGAATACAGGCCCTGATATTGATCTCTTATTAGGTGCATTAATTAACAGCGACTCCCTCACCTCGCCGGTCAGCCGGTGGATTTCCGTGCGATAGTAGATCAGGTTCTTGCGCATGAATTCATAACTGTGAGACAGAAGCGCATCAGAGTTATTAAGCAGGAGACGCACGGCATGATGGGATACACCTGCGACACACACCTGGCTTTAACGACGGCGTCGATCCACTCGACACACTGTTCCTGAGAATCACATTCGAACAAATACTTCCTCTCGGCTTCGTCCAGAAACACTGCAGAGAGACGTCAAATAAACAATAACAATAATAAATAAAACATTGTGAATTCTTTGTGTTTAGTTGCTATGTTTCAGCGCGTGTGCGCGTCCACGAGTTACACATCTGACTAGCGCATAACTTAGTTCAAAATAACTTGTAATATTATGTTTATGTTCTATAAATATCTGATTCAGCCTAATTAACCGGCTATAACAAGCGCTTCGCTTTACCGGTGTTCATACAGCGCTATTTAAAACAGTGGTAGCATATTAATGTTACTTTTTCAAAATCACTGAAGCATTATTAATAATAACCACCACTTTTATTTCCTCTTATTTTCATCAACAATATTGTTAAGTAATATCGTTTAATTATTGTCCATGCAGATGGCTCTTCTGTTTTATTCATCCATGGCACATGCATTTTGATTCTTTACACATGTAATGACGTCCAATGACTTGTTTGCATTATTTTATTTGTGAGACTTTATGGTGAAATTTGGTAATGGGAGAGTAAAATATATTGTTTTTATTTACACTGTTCAAACTAGGCTGCTTATGTTGAAGGTGGCTTTTAATGATGATACCTTTTTTTTTAATCAGGCTCTCAAAAAGTATATAAAGATTTGGATATAGATTTATCGGCTAACATATCGGTGCATGCCTAATTATAACCCTGCTGAAACATGAGGTGTTTGTGGTCATGTATCTCTCACCGATGGAGAACGCCTGCTGGTCTTCTCTCTCCACGCGACACTGTTCCAGCAGCAGAGCGCCGGCCGGCTGAAACACAAACCCATAATGACCTCGATGCTGTAGAGATCCAGACCAGACGCTGATCCACACTCACCTCATCCTCGTCGGGCCGAAAGTAAAACAGGAAATTAACGATCAGTTTCACCACACGCCTCTTCACAACTGTTGAAACAGAGCAGAAGTACGCCAAACTCTTTAGTTCACACCTAGTACATATAATGCATTTGTATTCTCTCTATTCGTTTGTATTGTAAAATATATTATTATTATTTTTTTAGTTTTGTAAGTTAATTAAGCCCAAATAAGCCGAAAAAAAGGTTGGGACTTTTTATATTACATCACATCACAATTCTTATATAAAAATAATACATCAATAAGTCAGAATTGTGAGATAATAACTTATGATTGCGAGAAAAAAGTCTGTTTGTGTCTCACAATTCTGCCCCCCCCCCTCCCTCTCATAATTATGAATTTATATTTCGCAAATCTGTTTTTTTTCGCCCACTGAATTAAAAATAAAATTACAACTTTTTATCTCACAATTTTTTCATCATCATAATGCGTTTACATTTCGCAATTCCCAGAAAAAAAGTCAGAATCGTGAGATTAATAGCCTTAGCTTTTAAAGTTGTGAGAAAAAAAATTATATATTTTACTTATTTAATTTTGTTTATAATGGGAGTGTTTTATATTGTGTCGCGTCAAAGCGGCTTTAAAGAATCCGATGTGAGCGCTTTTCCACAGCTTATTACAGAAACGTTCAATTTCTCGATAATTTAGTTGATTTAAATAACAGTATACTACTTTGCACCATGACCGCTTATTTATTATCAAATTAATATTTAATGACGGCGAAATGAGACGATGCGATCAACTCTAGTTTAACAGAAATCCATCTACCAATCGCAGAGCGCGTAGTGCAGGTCACGTGCCCCGCCTAACGCGATTGGTTACTGCAGCCGAGTACGAACACTAGTGACTAACATCTGTTCTCGCAATAGCGTACTAGCTAAACAACAGCTGTAATGTCAGAAAATAGTACGCTATAAGCGATTCCGATCATGAAATAAGCAGGTTTCTAGTGCTGTTGTTGATTTTAACGGCGGTGTGGTTTTGAAATGTTCTCCGCTCACCGTCTCCTTTCTTCGGGCCTCTCATGCCCAGCTCGGCGCTCTCAATTTAATTTGCAATTTAAGTGCAGTGCTTTATTGGCATGACAAAATATACATTTGTATGCCAAAGCAATTGCAGCTGGGCTGCTCACAAGTAAAAAAGTGTACTTTGACCTTGACTAACAAAAAAAAAAAAAAAAAAAGTAATAAAACAATTTCTCGATATTTAAAAACGTATTAAATGTAGTGCAAAATGAGTGACTACTTGTAAGTATGTGTTAGAAAATTAAATAAACAGTATAAGATTTCAGAGGAAAAATATACATTAAGTACGGCGAAATAATGGAGTAATGCGATCATAATAATTTCTAGAAAGCATGTGCTGAAAACGCAGCAGCTCAGGGCAGACGGAGTGCCCCGCCTCTTCTCGCGATTGGTTACTGTGGTGACAGCACGAGACACACTATTGAGCAGCAAACACACAGCAGGTCTTGTGTTCTCGAGCAGATACGCTAGTTTCTCCTGGTATGGAAGAGTTGTAAATGGGATGGATCTGCTGTATTTTGTCGTAGAACACTGTTCGTATAAGCGATCTGATCATGAAATATTTGGAGCACTTTCTGTTAGGAAGTGCAAGTGTTTCCATCTGATTTTAAACAGGTCACAGTGTTTTGAACACAGTCTCTGCTCCGGGGGCTCAGCCATGTTTGTCTTGTCTGCCCGTCTCTATCATCAGCTTGTGTCGCTGAGTCAGTATCTGGTCAACGTGCTTCTCACTGCTCTCTCTGACGGCTGGCGGCTCAGGAACACCAGCTCTTTCTCGTTGAATCGCATCTTCAGCTCGTTGACAGCAGTTTCGTCTCATTAAAGCGCATTGTTTTGACACTAAACGGCTGTTTTCGTCTCAGCATAAGCGTCGTATCGAACTATTAGTATTTGACTATCAGTCAATGTCTGCTGCTGAGGTCAGAATCTCCTCTGATCGCGTCTTTAATGGCAAATGAACTGAAACAAGCGCGTCATAAACACACACACACACACACACACACACACTGAGAGCTGCAGGAACTGAACACGCGCTAACGGAAGAGGGCGCTTATTTACCACTTAAAACGTAAACTTTTCATATTAGTATTTGTTTTGAAATTTTAATTTGACACACAAAGCCGAGTTTGTCCATTAGAAGGATTTTTGATGATGATTTAGCAGTTTTATGATGTCTTGTCACTTACTTTGTTTTACTAAAACCTGTGAAAATGTGACTTGTTTAGACTTTTGTACATCCTTAATGTATCGTGGTGCGATGAAATTACTTAACAGTACGTTTATAAGGGAAAACACTTTTTCTGTGGCATTTTTATCTGACTTTTATCAATAAAGATGCGCACTTCGAAATAACAGGAACAGGAAGTGCATCACTCAGCGCGTGCGCATTACGGAAGCGACGGCGGTAGCAAGCGTGATCTGGACGTTGGGTAAAAAATGTTTTCACGAAGAATTTTCCAATCAAAATCAGTTATTTATACTTTCTTTTAAAAGAATGAACTGAATCATACCTCTAAACTAAACTCTGGTCCTTTAATGAGCTTTCGGTGTTTGTTATAATTCGTTAAAAAAGCAGCTTTGGAGTCCGTTCGATTCGTTTCAGTGCTTTGTGTACTGTACTGACGTTAACGAGTGTGTGTGTGTGTGTGTGTGTGTGTGTGTGTGTGTGTGTGTGTGTGTGTGTGTGTGTGTGTGTGTGTGTGTGTGTGTGTGTGTGTGTGTGTGTGTGTGTGTGTGTTTCTATTGTGATTTTATTAGTGGCATAACTTTTTACTCCTACCGTAAATATGATTTTTTACACGTTTGATATGTAAAGGTTTCTTGCTCTAAAAACATTAATCGTTTATTCTGGTGTTTATTGATATTTCTCTGACTCTTACAATTGAACAAGCTGTTTGTGTTAAGTTTCAGACTTCTATATGTTATATCTAAAACGATCAGGCTCTTCTCTTCTATTGTTGGCTCCAGATTTTTGTGCCCTAATTTTAAATATAAGAGTGTGTTCTGAGAGTTCAGGCATTAAACTCGTTGAATTTCAGATGATGTTCTGTCATGTGTAACCGTGTTTTCCTCTTCTGTGTCTCCAGCAGCTGCAGTGTGAGGAGAAGCATCTGCCATCATGGATTTCCAGCACAGAGCCGGAGGAAAGACCGGCAGCGGTGGAGTCGCCTCCTCGTCCGAAAGCAACCGAGACCGGCGAGAGCGACTGCGGCAGCTGGCCTTAGAGACCATAGATATCAACAAAGACCCGTACTTCATGAAAAACCACTTGGGCTCTTATGAGTGTAAACTGTGTCTCACGCTGCACAATAATGAGGTGTGAGCTCAATAGTGACCCTAATGCACTTCACAAACGTTCACCTTAAACATCAATTCTCACCGTGTTTGTGTTGTTCCTCTTCTAGGGAAGTTATCTCGCTCACACGCAGGGCAAAAAGCATCAGACTAACTTGTAAGTGCATCTTTGGAGCTGTGATTTATCAGGATTGTGTTCAGTGTAGAGGAGGAACTCATTGTGTTTGTCTCCTTTAGAGCAAGACGAGCTGCAAAAGAGGCGAAGGATGCGCCGGCTCAACCCGCTCCAGAGAAAGTCAAGGTTGAGGTGAAGAAGTTTGTCAAGATTGGCAGACCGGGTTATAAAGGTAAGACACTGAGCCTCGCACATACATTGTATTTGCTGAATTAAATCCAGAATGTGTTTCTTACTACTATTGCAGCGTTGAATGCAAAAATACAGTGTCTGTTTTACTGGAGCACGTCACACTTTCTCACTAAATGATGCGTTTACAACTATTTATAAGGTGAAGATGTCTTGCCTTAACACCACAAACACACGATTACAGCTATCTGTTCACTTCTCAGCCCACTTTGACATTATTTTATGTCTATGTTTATGTCCAATCGTCTGTTGTTTTCTTCTTGTACATTAACTAATGTTACTATATGTTAAGGAAGCGGTATCTATAAAGTCCATATGCAATCATCACAAGTGACCGGACAGTCGTGGAAACCCACGCGCTGGTCTAAAGCTGCGAGACCCAGATTTAGGTCTAAATGTCAATGATTAACAGATGTACCTATGCATTTATTTTGCCCACAGTAACCAAACAAAGAGACCCAGAGACCGGACAGCAGAGTCTGCTTTTCCAGGTAAACCCGGTCCGAGATCTGGGTTTTCTCTCGCAGTTATGATCTGCAAAACTTGGTTGGTATACTAAACCAGTGTCCTTGTTTTCTTCAGGTTGATTACCCAGAGATAGCAGAAAGCATCGGGCCGAGGCATCGCTTCATGTCAGCGTATGAGCAGAGAATCGAACCTCCGGACCGTCGCTGGCAGTATCTGCTGTTCGCAGCCGAGCCGTATGAAACCATCTCGTTCAAGGTTAACCTTTAACCCTTCTCAAACTAGAAACCATTATAAGAAATATCTGAGTTTATATGTGAATAAGCAATAACACTTCCCTCTTGAGTCGAATGCACTTTTACGTGAATGTCTTCGGTTTGTAAATGATCAAACTTCGCTGTTTCACACTCAATCTGTATCTTTGGTCGATAGTTTAGAGGTTTTATCAAGTAGTGTAATTGTACAAACGTCTTGTGTCAAATCTGGACTGATTTTGATCGATATGTAAAATCATATCTCTAGATGAACTCTTACTGAAGCAGCTCAGCTTTACTTGATTCTCCATCAATCATGTTTTAGTCTCAAATCTGATCTTTTGAGGAGCGTTTGTTGATGATCTTCATCTCACATCTTCTGAGGAGCGTTTATTTCTTCATCGCTCAATCAGCATTGCATCATATGTTTGGATCAATATCTTACTGAGACATATTATTGGAGCTATAGAGCGACGATTGATATTCAGATCATTTGATGTACTGTTATAAAGATCTCATTGATTTACATTACAAGCATCATCATATAGATATCAGCATCTGCTGCAAATTGCATAGTTTTTGCTCCGTTTGAGTCTCTAAATAAAATTGAGCTTCTCACTATATCGGACTAATACGAGTCATAAAAGCCTGATGCATCAAATATGATACAAAACATAAAACCTGCATGCAAGGTTTAAGAAACTGTTCCCGTATGAAAATATTTTTTTTTGACTTATGACAGGGTTTTGATTAGAGATCGACCGATATATCGGTTTACCGATATTTTTCCCGATATTTAAGCATTTTACCATAATCGGTTATCTGTAAAAAAAATAAAATACATACACAATTAAACAGAGTATAACTAGCAGTGAAATGTGTTCTCTGTATTTGACCCATCCAAGTGCACACACACACACACACACACACGTAGTGAACACACACACACACACACACAGTAGTGAACACACACACACACAGTAGTGAACACACACACACACACACACAGTAGTGAACACACACACACTCATTAGTGAACACGCACACAGTAGTGAACACACGCGCACACACGGTAGTGAACACACACAGTAGTGAACACACACACACACACACACACACACAGTCTGGAGCAGTCAGCCGTATTCATAATCTAGAATGACAAAAACATTTTAATAATTCTGATAAAACATGCCAGTTAAGAAATGCAATAAAATACGATGTTTTGTTTGTTATAGCTTATTTCAATATTCCAGAGAATATTATTCAGTGAATTATTCTTCACTCTTTAGTCTATTAAACAGCGTTTAAACCTAAAACTGTAGTTTAAAATGAAGTTGATATGACTTCTGTCCTTTATTTTCTCCATTTGAAAACATTATTTTGCTTATTGTTAATATCAGTGTTGCTGATGATGCTTTTTATAAATAAAATGTTTTTATTGTTGTAATTTGAAGATTAAATTTTACATGAAAATGTTAATTTTCAACAGTTGTTTGTTGTTGTTAAGACGACTGAAAGTGAAGAATGGACTTACTTCAGTTATTTATGTACTTTATAACAGTACATAAATATCAGTTCTGCATATCGGTTATCGGGTACATAAACATACAAATAATCGTTATCGGTTATAAAAAATCAATATCGGTCGATCACTAGTTTTGATGTCATTTTCAATCTTATTTCAGGTCCCCAGTCGAGAGATCGACAAAGCAGAGACTCGTTTTTGGACGCACTGGAACAGAGAAACGAAGCAGGTAAGAACCGATGAACTCGTTCGTGTTTATCTGGACCGTCTCCGTGTGCTGAACACAAGCTCTCTCGCTCTCCAGTTCTTTCTGCAGTTTCACTTTAAGGTGGAGAAAGCTCTGCTTGCTCCACCGGGTCAGGCGATGTCGGTCGGCGTGAAGCGTCCTCCTTCACTGATCACTGGACTCGGTCCACGTCTGCACGGTGACTCCATGCCGCCTCCGCCGCCGGGAGGAATGCACGGGATGCCCCCCGGAGCCCCTATGATGCAACACATGCACCCGCAAATGCCTCCGCCAGGCGCCCTGCCTCCTCACATGAGGCCGCCGCTCTCCATCAACAGATAGCCGGAAGGATTTCGTCCGTTAGGCTTCACTTGACGCCGCTATATATAATGCATTATGAAAATATCTCAATGCATTGATTAATCCAGCTTATAATGATCTCATGAATAATTGTAGCCATGGTTATAATACTTAGTTACACCTTTAGAAAGTATAATGCATTAAAACGAATATTATAATGCATTTTAACTTTGGTTGCAATTATGAAAATGAATATTTTTTTAAATGCATTATACATAAAGGCTTCAATTGTTAACATTTTACCTAGACCTAAATTGAAAGGTTTTTATTTAGTGTTTCTCCTTTTCCATGTACACAACCCTTACACTGATGTTTAGAGAATGGATTTGACTTACCAAACAATGTCCAAAAGTCATTTGTATGCTTTTTGTTTTATTATTATTAAAAAGATCTTTAAAGTTGACCTGAAACGGAAGTTGTGATCGTCTTTTCTTCCCTGATGTGATGTGTGTATATCCTCCTGGGACCCAGCGATGGAGTTTGTGTCTCTGTAGTGGACTTTATATGTGAGTGTGTTTCTCTGAGACCTCACACGTCACAGTTATAGGCCTGGATAAGTCCTGTACGGAGCACATTCAGGGCTTTATAGAGATACTACATGATTGGATGTTTCACCGTGACCAGGTCTTTAAAGGTGGCTACATTTAATTTAGTGAAAAACGTTACATCCTTATGGAAAATGATTATATTATGTAATTGTCATTTAAATCTGAATACTTTTCAAATTGTTTGTCATAAAGCAACATCTTAGGAAAATATTATGGGTTTTCAAATTCAAATATGGCTTGCTGTTATGAAACGGGACATAATTTCATACACGTCCGCTGTCACCAGGACTAAAAGCATGTTTTTTTTAGACGTAACAATTGAATAGGAAAATTAATAATTTATCAATTGTGTCATATGAAAATCTGGCTATGTATTACTCCCATTATGACAATTATTTTTTCAACATTCGGTCCCAACAGCAACACATTAATATGCAAATTAGATACACTGTGTTTAATGGGAAAACCAGTTTATGGAAACTTTTACACACATTGCATAAAACAAAATGGTATATAAAATAATTTTATATCATTTATAACAGTTGAGAATCATCCTTAAACATAGTTTAGCATAAAAAAATCCTGAAACCTAAAAATTGATTGATTTAGAAAAAAAATCCCATTGATTTTGCCTTTTTGATGCCATTTTATTTTTTAGTAAAACTCAGTCCTAGTGTTCTCTACAGAGGACAGAAAAACATATGAATAAAATGGTATTTTTCAATGTTTTTCTTATGGTCTAAACAATGTAATGACATGAAAAAATACTAAATTGATGCTGGAGGGATTATTGGCAGAAAAATAACATGAATTACACATTAAAGTAAAAAGTTATGATGTGCATGGGTAATAAATGATCAATCTTTCATCATAAACACTGCATTATTCCATGTTATATATATAATGTCAATGTTAATTGCATGGTGACTTGGTGTATCCCTAAAACGATTATAGCTAAATCATATTGTGATGACTGATTTTTATGTTGTGTAATGATTTGATAAGGTTGTTGGATATTCATTTTGGTCAGTTAGTAAAGTTGATGTCTTATGAAGTGTAAAGCTGTGTGTTTGTGAGAAACAAATCCATCAAGACATTTTTAACTTCACTCTGTTGCTGAAATATGAGTCCATAATTAATAAATAACACTTCCTCCAGTGATAAAGTGCATCTGCTGTCGTCTCTCACATCAAAATCCAGCCACATGTTTGTTTCAAGCTGTTTTATTTTGGCTTGTAAACGCTGCAGATTTCTCTCCTGATTCAGACCAGAACACTTTTTCACTGGAGGAAGAGTTATTATGGATTATAGACTTGTATTTTTAGTTAAAAACATCTTAATGCTGGATTTGTTTCAGCTTTTGTCTTCTCCAGATGTTAACTGATGGACTGGAGTGGTGTGGATTATTGTGATGTTTTTATCAGACTCTCATTCTGACGGCACCCATTCACTGCAGAGCATCCATTGCTGAGACACTGATGCAGAGACACACTTCTCCAGATCTGATGAAGACACAAACTCATCCTCATCTCGACTGGCCTGAGGTGAGCACAATTTCAATTTTTTGGTGAACTATTTAACTTACAAAAGAGCTCAAAACACTTTTTACATACACAAAGAAAAGCTTTATTTTTGCATTGCATTACTTTTATATGGAAGCATTTGGGTAGCAAAATTCATTTTGAAATGCAATATGTCAATACAATATGTAAAATGACAGTGTATTTCATTATTTTTAAATGTACATTTTCCCATGCATATGTGCAATATTTAGTGCAAAATGAAAAATTAATTATATAATTTATATTTGCCATTTTCTACACTAGTTTTAATATGTAAATTACAAATTAGTTTAACGCTTTATAAGTTGCAAAATTGTATTTCCCAAATTGATTAGATATGTTTAACATGTCCAAGCTATTTTTTTTAAAGCAAAATAAAATACGTTTAAAATAAAAAAATTCTGCACCTTTGGCTCAGAATGCATTTTTTAATTCTCACGGCATTTTGCTACAATTATCACGTGTATCACAATCTCAAGTGTCCTATACACGCAAGTATTAATGAATATTAAGGAAAAAAATGGCATTTAAATTATAATTTTGCTAGTTTTTGCTTGGACATGTTAAACGTATCTAATCAATTTGGGTAATACAATTTCATTTTCATTTTTCAACTTATAAAGCGTTAAAACATGTTTTTAATTTACATATTAAAACTAGTGTAGAAAATGGCAAATTTACATTATATAATTGAATTTTCATTTTGCACTAAATATTGCACATATGCATGGAAAAATGTAAATTTAAATACAGAAATACATTGCCATTTTGCATATTAAATTTCAAATTGATTTTTGCAACACATACGCTTCCATACTTTTACAGCTTTGGCTTAAATATTATTACTTTAAACATTTTAAAAAGAAACTGAAATACTAATTAATTTTACTGTCACCTGTATTCAATGATATCAGTCATAATTGCATAAAAATCTCAAGGGGTTTCAATCAATCTACCATAACGAAAAATAAACTTTACAAAGTTTATTTTATAAAAGCACCAAATTATACACATTATCATCAACTGACTAGAAGTGCATAAAGCTCTGAGAGTGTCAAGAACACATTTCACCCAGTAATCAAAAGAAAATGAATCCTTTTGGATCGTTAAGATTATTTTGCATTACTTTCATGATAGTTTGAGCACATCAGCCCTATTTTCTTTATGCATCAGTACATCACTGATTCTCTTTCTTCATCGGTATTTGCTTGCTCTCTTTCGCTCGTTTCTTGTCCTTCTTCTTGACTTTCATCTCTTTCTCTTTCGTCTCATCTTCTTCGTGTCTTCCTCTTCGTCTGCGCTCGGTGAATTTAGTCTTTCTTTTCTTCAGGAGCCGGAGGTCCGTAAGGGCCCGGTGTCGGAGGCCCCTGGAAACTCTCCCGCGAGTCGCTCTCTTGGATCTTCCTTCATCATCATCAATCCACCAGAAACATGTCTCCCACAAGGAAGTGTCTGGCTAAGAGTATTAATTCAGATGTAAATGATTACTACATAATATAGATGTGTGAAATAACGTTCTTTTTGTGCCTAAATCTGTACAGTATTTCCATAATGTCCCTGTGGATAATAATTAGGTATTGCTCATCAAATAAATACATTTTAATGTGAAATATTGCTTTAAATTGAATTATTTAAATCATTTGATCTGTATATTATCATGAAGCTTCCGCCGCTAAGAAAAAAACAGTCCATCGCAATGTATAAAACAAGTCAAAAACAGCAACAGTATTACATTAATATTAATACAGCGCATTCTGAGTTCATTTTCGCTACGTTATTAAATAACTGAGACGCAAGGTGTCGTTAATTATTGTGTTAATAAATAGAAAATAGTCCGCGGAGTGATACGAGACGCATGAAAGTAGCGCCGGTTTCAGTTACCCGGTCGGCCAATCAGAATTAAGCAATTTAAACTTGAGCGGGCGCGCGTTTTCATGTGCGAGCGCAACGGTCAAAAACGTCCGTCTTCCGAGTCTTTACATATAAAAACAACGCTTTATTTGCAAAAGTGATATCTTTACCTTTATAGATATTGTTTGTTTTTGTTCTCACCTCATGTGGTGTTATTTTCCCTCTTTTAATCAGAGTATGTCTCTCGTTTAGTGCTATGAGCTCTTCACTGACGTCTTTGCGGCCTCTGAGGGATTCTGCATGAGGAGAAAACATCTGTCAGTCATGTTAGAGTGTGTTGTTTTTCGATGTTATTTGAGTGTTTGGACCTGTCTTTGGCATAAGCAGCACACTTGCCGTGTATTCGTTGTAAACCGGAGCTCAGCAGCAGGACGGTTATGGCGGCGATCAGACACCGGTTCAGCGTCACGCCTTCCCACGGCGTCGCGATCTGCGTCAGATTCTGGATGGACAGAGCTTTGCGTAACGACGCAGCTGGACAGGTGATAAAACACAGGTTACACGTTTTAATCGAAACTTGATTCTAATTCATACGAGCTGATAACATGCTCACATTACAGAGCACCTAAAAGGGACATGGCGATTGAAAAATATGAGATGGGAGAAAAAAGTAAAATTTGACATTAAAGCTGCAATCTGTAGTTTTTTTTGGTCAAACATGATCCGAAATCAATATTTGAGAAAATACATAACCAGCCAGTGTTCAAAACTATCACCTTACTTTAGCCCGATTAACAACGGTTATTTTATAATGTTTTCTAATCTGAGTGTTACGGGTAGGTTTCCGCGGGAAATTCGAGCATGGCACTGCGTCATTACGTCACGTCTGTAAACATAAAGACGTTTCCCGGCTAATACATTATATCTCATGTGAGGGTCCTGCAGATCATTTATTGCCTTTTTTTACAGCAGCTGGAATAATCAAATTTATAATTTTGATGGCGGATTGTAATCCAGAAAGCATTATGTGTTTATGAAACACATTAAATTAAAAAGTATATTCCAGATATAAATGTGCTTCTGATTACAGATAGCCAACGTGGGATTACACAAGTTTTTGTATTTTAAATCGAACCAGTTTGAAGGAAGATTAATTAGCTTTTTGGATTAAAATAATTTCTTAATATGAAATTTGAACGGTATGATGATTAGTTATTAGACTGTACAACAATTTAAATCTACATGATTATACTATACTCATAGTCACGCAATGCTAATGTTGTTAACATTAATAATTTGAGAACAAAGTATAACAATGATAATACTTTGCACAGTTTGATGTGATATGAGCTAACCGATCGTTAGATTTAATCACTATTGGAAGCGCAATTTATTATAATGTTTTTTCCTCAGTTGGTCAGAACAAACGTGGCAGACGTGTTACTGACTTGTTCAGATGGAAATATACAGTGGAAATTCATATATTACAAGACATATGCAGTAAATATCCACACACCGGTGCAGTGACTGACAACTACACAACTTCTGTTCCTGTGGCTCAGTGGTAGAGCATTGTGTTAGCAGCGCAAAAGGTTGTGGGTTCGATTCCCAGGGAACACACATACTGACAAAAAATAATGTATAGCCGAAATGCACTGTAAGTCGCTTTGGATAAAAGAGAGGTATGTATCAACTGGTCTAAGTTGAGGGAAGAACATATTGGAATATTTTACTTTAAAGAGACTTTGATGTCTTTTAAATATTAGTAGAGAGATTCAGATGGAAATTAAATTGATTCTGGATGAAGAAGCTGTTATAATTTGGTTTGCATCATAACAACACTGACATCTTTGCTGATGAAACCAGCCTGAGATCCACCAAACCAGTCGGGTCTGATGTGGTTTAGCATGCAGTTACTGCTGGGAAGTACATGAAGATGTTATATAGTCGTGAAATCTCTTGGATTTGATTGACACAAGTGAATACTACTGATGAGCATGGACTTGTGTTTCGCAGGAGGACATACTGGCGCTGGAGACCGGACGTTCCCGTGGCATCATCTTTGGGACCTGCTGGACGATTGGAGCCTCCTGCAGGACACACAAGGGTTATTAATGGAAAGGTAGATGTGTGTATTAGAGGTCATGCTCAGATGGTTTGCCAGCGTGATCTGCAGCTGTCATGTGATCTCAGACTCACCTCTCGCACCCTCCTCTGAGCGTACATCTCTATAAACAACAACAACACATGAGACGGGCATCACAAACGGCTCACTGGGAATCAATGCATCCTCAGACATTTCAATGATTAAACATGCTAGTTAACCTGATAATCTGTTACCTTTAATCAGTAAAAACACATCAGATTTAACAATCAGCGCAGGTGATGTTGTGCAGTGCAATACTATAAAAGTGTAAGAGTTAATTGCTTTATTATTTACTGTAAAACCTACATGCAACACGAAATTGCATGCATTTTTTACAGTAATATTGTCAAAGTTATGTTTTTATATTTTTAGTGGTCACTTTATAATTTGTTGCTTTAGAGAACTTCTTTAAAACTCTTTACTTTCAAGTGAATTTGAATGAATTTTGTTTTAGATTTATAAAAATATATATATATTTTTTAAATAATACATTTGTTTTTATTACATTTTCTATTTTTCACTTCTTACTGTTATTGGAATACACTGAATAAAACTGAAAACAACATTAAAAAAACATCGTGTGCAAAGTTTGTTAGATAAAATAAATGTTAACTGAAATAAAAATAAAGTTGCCACATTTCTCACTTTAATTTATCCTACTGAGTAGCTAAAATAACTAAAACTGAAATAAAAAAAAAAAAAACTAACAAACAACAAATGACTTAAAAAAAAAAAAAATAATTAAAAAAAAAATAAAACTTTTGAAATATTAATGCAAACTATAATAGTATTTCATTAATATTATGGTGTCTTGTCACTATAATATAATATTATACAGTAGTCAACTTTTGAAGTGGATCAAAACCTTTCATCAAAGTTGTCCTAAAACCAAAATGTGTTCTTGTCTTAAGGACAACTTTTTTGATCCACTTCAAACATCGAATACTGTATAATATAATATAAATGCTAGTTAACCTGTTAAATGGGTTAACTTTAAGCAGTGAAAATAATATTATAGTTAATAAACAATGCAGGTGATTTTGTGCACAATACTATTTAAAAAGTAAAAGTTATTGCATTATTTTACAGTAAACACATGTATACAATATTAAACATGCATGTACTTTTACATAAAGTTATAAAAACTGTTTGAAAGTAAAAACTGCGAGTCACATTATAGTCCGTTGCTTTAAAGAGAGCTGTTCGTGCTGTGTTCGGTGTCATGTTGCTCGTGTCTGTCAAGGTTATTGTGATGTATTATTAGACTCACTGTTCACTTTAACACCACAAATAGTGTGCATGCTTTCAGCCCTGATCTTAATTTAGAAAGAGCACGTTGTTTCCAAGACATCTCGACTCCTGAGGCTTTTATATTCATGCTTGAAGCAGAAGTAAAGGGTAGAAACATGCTTATAAATCCACAGGTCACCGCTCTGCTTGTTTGCATTTGCTCAGCGAGGTTATTTGGGCTCATTTGTACCTGATCTGCCTCCTGTTTGCATTTGCCTGACCGGTTTCTGAGGAGGAACGTCTTGCAGTGGGTTACCAAGCTCTTCCTCAAATGTCTCAAAGGCGCTTTCGTCCATCGCTCACCTGAGAAACAAGGAGAATTTCAAAAGCTGATGGTCAAAGAAATCCAGACGTGTGCTGAAACTTCTCAAACAGCAGGCCAAGAGTTATAAATACTTGGTCCTTTCAGAGCTTCGACACAGTTAATGTCACATTAAACATCTCAGACAATAAGACACAGACACCCGTGAAGATATATATTGTTGTATTTCATTTCCATGGTCTTGTAATTGTCTTCCAATGTTTTAAGCACAAGTAATCAAATGCAACAATGTATTTCCATGTTTAAGCTTCATGCATTATGAGAACATTTCCAGGGGAAAATATTTTATAACGCAGCAAAACATTTATAAATCCTCCGACCTGTAAATTATAATTGTAAAATATTTTTGTTTTGTTTTAAAATATAAAAATTGAGGCCTGGTTAAATTTTCTTAGATATTTTAGAGCACAGCATAATTGTTTAAAAAAAAACTCATGTGTAAAATCACGATTTTAAAAAATTAATGTTTTTTTTTTTCAAATATTTAAATTTTAAATTGTGATTTACAGTCCGTGGAAAATTGTTAATTTCAGATGAAATATTTTAGAGCATAGCATAATGTTATAAAGCTTTCCAGGCCTGTAATTCACAATTGTAAATGTTTTAAAACAAAATATTAAAATGTAAAAAAATTTGGCTGGAATAAAAAAGAAAATTCATGCTGTATTCTAAAATATTTCATCATATAGTAATCAATCTTATGAGAGCTAGGATAGTTTTTTAAATTCATTAATCACAAACAGCAGAAAAAGTCATTGATTAGTCAAAGAGTGTAGAAACCCTATAAATCTTAAGAACCAGTTTATTCAAAAAACACTGCAAATTACTTTTTACTTTGTTATATCCCAAGCATAATGCATATGATCTGTATCTCGCAGTGTCCAAACAATAACAGTCCTTAAATATCCACAGAGTCCATTCAGACAGCAGTGAGAGTCACACACACCAGAAGCACTGGACGTCACCTTTGACCCCTGTAACAGCGCGGCTTACCTGCATGGAGGTGATCAGGAGACCCGAGGAGGAGCAGCCGGAGAGGACGGCGGTGTGAGAGCACTGGAGCTTTGGTCACCCCACACACACACACACACCAGAAGCACTGGACGTCACCTTTGACCCCTGTAACAGCGCGGCTTACCTGCATGGAGGTGAGCAGGAAACCCGTGGAGGAGCAGCCGGAGAGGACGGCGGTGTGAGAGCACTGGAGCATGTGTAGGTCACACACGCACACACACACACACACACACCAGAAGCACTGGACGTCACCTTTGACCCCTGTAACAGCGCGGCTTACCTGCATGGAGGTGAGCAGGAGACCCGAGGAGGAGCAGCCGGAGAGGACGGCGGTGTGAGAGCACTGGAGCATGTGTAGGTCACACACACACACACACACACCAGAAGCACTGGACGTCACCTTTGACCCCTGTAACAGCGCGGCTTACCTGCATGGAGGTGAGCACACACAGAGGACGCTGTGAGAGCATGACATGTGCACACGCACAGCTGCAGCAGCAGCCGGAGAGGACGGCGGTGAAGCCTGGAGCATCGTTACAGGACACTGATCATTATCTGGGATGAAGTGAGATTTATTTAGGAGGTGAAGGCTGCCTGTCAGAAGTCTGTGCATTACAGCAGCATCTGAAACATGCATCCCATAATACTCAACGCTGTGAATCAACAGTGAAAGAAACCACTACAAGTGTGACTGTACGGTGCAGTCAAATCATGCTGATTTATAGAGTTATGTAAACAGTTATTAGAAATTACACCAGGATTTGACTCTAGTGTACTTTTGTGTTATTTATTTAGGATTATATTCAGGTTATATTTAAGAATTCATTACTGGACATTTTTTAAATGTCTTCTTAGGAGAAAGTAGATTTTCTGTTAAATATCAAACTGAAAAGATTAAATTATTGCTTTTTTCAAATTTGTTTTAAGAATTTTTTTTTATTTATTGAGCTTTTATTGATATTGATCTAAAATAGCCTTTACTTCTAATATGGTGTTAAATAATATTTTTTCCATTTTATTAATATTTTATTAGTCTAAGAGTTAATCAAAAAACCTGTCAATATCACGTGCATGTCATAATTTTACAAATTCAAAAGTAAAAAAAAAAGTTTTTATATATAATTATTTTAATTTCCACCTAACTTCATCCTACTTCAGAACGTGATATAATTTAGGATGGAACACAGCAGCACAAACATCATTAAGTATTATCAATATATTAGAGATATTGTTAAATTATTATATATGATTTTCTTTAGTTTTGATTGTTTTTAAATCTACGACTCCGAGTCTGCATTGTAAATAGCCCTAGCTGCCAATATAGTGTTATAATAATAAACAAATAAATACATATTCCATGCATCTGCTGCATAATTGTAGTACTATTAATGTGTGTGGAAATCACTTGATTTGTACACTGTTGAAAGCAAGAGAGTCGTTCAGAGATGAACACTAGAGGATGCTGTAACTCCATAAACTCCTTGTAAAAGAAGGAAAAAACATGGAAGCATTAAATCAACAGATCACCCAATCTGACCTGAATTCACAGTCAATCTCGTTTACACCAGCAGAAAATTATTGCTGAAATATAACAGCATGAGCCGAATACCAAAGCCAGCTCTCTTTGTGTATATTAACACATTACAGGATTGTTTTGGAGGTGATTATGAAATGTCTGCTATTCCTCTGATATCGCAGGTCTTTCCAGTGGCAAGAGTTGCATCATGACCGGCATCTGAAGCGTCTCTCTCTCTCTCTTTCATGGCTGATTTCATTGCGATTAGGAGGCGAGACGGACTGACAGTGTGTGCCGACTGCGTTCTGTTAGGAGGTGAGACGGTCTCTGACGGTTTCAGACTTCACAGGAGTGTAAATGACCTTTCCCAGCACAGAACGAGTCCTCGCTGTCAGCGACGTGCTTTTAGTGTCTGATGTTAAAGCTCAGGCGGTGCAGACGGGTTTATGCTGCAGGACGGGCTCGAAGTCTTCAAGAACAATCAATGTTCAGGTGTTACTCAACATTTCACAGATACTTCTTTAGACTGGCCTCTGTTATACTATCACTCTAAATGTAGAGCAAAAATAAATAAACTAATAATGATGAGGCATCTGATAAATACATACAGGGAAGACCGGGCTAGTTGTCACGTTTTTGTGTGTGTGTGTGTGTGTGTGTGTGTGTGTGTGTGGTGTGTGGTGTGCGTGTATGTGTGAGTGTCTGTCTGTCTCTGTGTGTGGGTCTGTGGTGTGTGTGTGTGTGTGTTTCTCCAGGAGGGGTTTGCTTTGAAAATCAATTTACGAAAACATTTATTTGGGAATTTTTAACTCAAAACCTGATAACCTGAAGATAATAAAAAATATTTGCTTGTATTCACAAACAGTGAATAAGTGATTATGTACATACATGTGCATATTTACATACACACACACACACACACACATTTTTCAATTATAACAACAAATAATAAAATACAGTAAATTATACATTTCAAAAAATGATAAATTAAAAATAAAATGATAACATATTAAAAATGTGACAACTAGCCCCGGTCTGAATGACCCTATGAATGCGGTCACTGATATTTTCACAGCCTTATGAAATATACACAACTGTTCGGTTTGGAGGTCAGTACGTTAAACATTGTTTATGAAAGAAGTCTCTTCTGCTCACCAAGGCTGCATTTATTTGATCAAAAACACAAATAGTGAAATATTATTACAATTAGAAATAACTGTTTCTACGTGATATATATTAAAATGTAATTTATTTCTGTGATCAAATCTGTATTTTCAGCATCATTACTCCAGTCTTCAGTGTCACATGATCTTCAGAAATCATAATAATATGCTGCTCAAGAAACATTTCTGATTATTATCAATGTTGTAAACAGTTGTGCCGCACAATATTTTTGAGGAAACTGTTATTTTTAAGGATTCACAGATGAATAGAAAGTTCAAAAGCACAGCATTTATTTGAAATAGAAACATTTGTAACATTATAAATGCCTTTACTCTCACATCTGATGAATAAATGTATCAGTTTCTGTCACAATCGTACTGAACGGTAATATATCTCTGACCGAAATACATTTCAACTCTATTCCAGGGTGAGATGCATACGCAGCGGGGTTCGACTGCTCTCACATCAGTTATAGTCTCTGCTATAAGCAACAAATGACCTTGAGTCTTAAAGGTGTCCGAGGCCTTTCTGAGGCTCTGCCAGCGTTTAGTGGAGGGTAAGAAAGTGGGCTAACGTCGCCCCGGGCCTCTCGATGCTCTACATACTCCAACACAAGTGAAGCTCCAGCAGGGCTTTATTCACTGTGAGAAGTGACACTGTTTTCTGTTCCTCGTGAAGGACGCAAGAAACCAGACCTCGTCCCAGGACACAAGACTGCGCAGATGGGCCGCTGTGGTCTTTGGCGAGGGCAAGGAGCCGGTTTGGAGCAGAGGTATGGCTTTCTGGAGACACATTTTGAATGTAGTAGAAAGCAAACATGACATTTGTGTGGTATAACGGCCTTTCTCATGATTTAACACTTCAGTGAGACTCAGAAAGGAGTGAATTTGATCAAATGTCTGTATTTGTGTCCCTGCAGCACAAAAGCAGTCATAAGCAGCAATAGCCAACAATGCACTGTATGGGTCAAAATTATACATTTATTGTATATGCCAAAAATCATTAGGATATTAAGATCATGTTCCATGAAGATATTTAGTAATTTCCTACTGTAAATATATTAAAACTAAATTTTTAATCAGTAATATGCATTGCTAAGAACTTAATTTGAACAACTTTAAAGATGATTTTCTCAATATTTAGATAAAAAAAAAAGATAAATCCAAATATTGTCCTATCCTAACAAACCATACATCAATGAGAAGATTATTTATTCAGCTTTCAGATGATGTATAAATCTCAATTTCTAAAAATTTACTCTTATTACTGGTTTTATGCTCCAGGGTCAATGGTTCAGGATCTTTTTTCTACATTAACTTAACTTAATCAGTTGGTGTTTTATGTATTTATTTAGTGGATTGTGACAGCCACAATACTGGCTGTATTCATTTTTACACTAGATCTATTGTTTTATCATCATAAAGTGCGCTTATGCTGTGCTGTTTGTGCAGTAAATCACACTTGCTTTGATATTTTGTATCTAATACGATTAATAAGTGTGACTGAAGTATCCAAATATTTTTGACCCACTGTACACTAGTTAGAAATTAATACTTTATTCATCAAGGACGCATTAAATTGATCAGAAGTGACAATGAAGACATTTCTAATGTGACAAAAAAATTGTTTCAAATAAATGCTGTTCTTTTGACCTTTTTATTCATGAAAGAGTCCTGAAAAATAAAATACATCATGGTTTCCATAAAAATATTGTGCAACGCAACTGTTTTCAACATTGATAATAATTAGAAATGTTTATTGAGCAGCAAATTAGCATATTATTATGATTTCTGAAGATCATGTGACACTGAAGACTGGAGTAATGATGCTGAAAATACAGCTTTGATTACAGAAATAAATTACAGTTTAACACATAATCACACAGAAAACATCAAATTTAAATTCCAATAATATTTAACTGTTTTACTGCATTTTTGATTAAATAAATGCAGCCTTAGTGAGCCGAAGAGACTATCACAAATGCAAAAAATAAATCATACCAACCCCAAATCTTTAAACAGTCGTGCAAATGTAATTCTACCAGATGTTTCTCCATAATGACTTTAGTCTATAATAGTCAAGTCACCTTTGTTTATAGAGTGCTTTTAACAATACAGATTGTCAAAACAACTTTCCAACTAATAATAAGAGATGCATTTTTTGTAACGAGGACAGATCGCACACATCTGCCAGTTAGCATCTGTTTATATCGACAGTGGTTTTGAGTGATTGTGGACTTCCTCGTGATCTGTGAGCACCGATCAGATCATCTGCAGGTACGTTATAGATCCACTGGTTCATGTGGAACAAACACATCTGGGCCTTATAGATGCACATGCATGCTTTATTGAACAAGGCTAATGATTTATCTTTAGTGTCCGAGTGCTGCCTTACCTTTATTAATGGATCACACTAGGGATGGGCACCTTTATTTTGCGAATACCGGAAACATTCTCCCCACGATAAGAATTAGTCTTCCCGCATAATAACTAAAGTCTAGTTGTTTAATATTTCTGTTGGAAGTGCGGACATCGCGGAAGGCAGACGTGAAACTGAGGAGTTTAATAATTAGCTGAGCTCCTTTTAAAATTTAACTGGTTTGGTCAAGCTGTAGTCACAAAAAAATCGTTGAATAAATGTAGTACTATGTGTGCACACTACAGTTTTGCATGTTAGCCTGTTTACAAATCTGTTGTCCAACAAAGATTAATTTATTACATGCTTTTCCTCCAAATTAACAATAACATAGTCGAGTGTTTGAAATACTTCATTTTGTGACCAGACGTGGTTTCATATTACAGAATGATAGTATTATATACAGTGATAAAGGCTATGTCGATTAGCATTGCATTATAAATATACTTTCCTTATAAAAATACCCAAGATTGAAGAACACAGACAAACTATATATTTTGTGCAATCGTATGTTTATTGTCTTCAAGTTTCATCAGTTAAAATGTCTCTTATCTTCGTTGTGCGTTTTATTCAGCGATAACTGGTTACCTTCATGGAGCGTCTTCAGTAGTATTACTTCTGCTATGAATTTGTGAAATTTCTGCGCAAAGAAACAGGATTCCCTGAATTATCGTCATTGATATCGTTATCGCAATAAATGCCAGAAATATCGTGATATATTTTTAAGCCTATATCGCCCATCCCTAGATCACACTTGTAATGTTGGAAACATTGGAAAATAATTAGCTGAATTTGCAAAGTCAGTTTCTCACACTTGGTGTTAGGGATCTGAGCTTTTATTACACTTCAGCATGTTGTTTTGCTTGTGCGCTCTTAAAAATAAAGGTGCTTAAAGGGATAGTTCACCCAAAAACGAAAATGTGATGTTTATCTGCTGACCCCCCCGCAGGGCATTCAAGATGTAGGTGACTTTGTTTCTTCAGAAGAACACAAACGAAGATGTTTAACTCAAACCTTTGCAGTCTGTCAGTCATATAATGGCAGTCTATGGGACCCATGCAAGATAAAGCAGATAAACATCACATTTTCGTTTTTGGGTGAACTATTCCTTTAAAAGTTTCTTCAAGCGATGCCATAGAAGAAGCATTCTTGGTTCCACAAAGAACCATTCAGTCAAAGAACATCTCTTTCTGAGCTTTTTATAATCTGAAGAATCTTCTTTCGCCACAAAGAAGCTTTTGTGAAACAGAAAGATGTTAAAGGTTCTTCTATGGCATCGTGAAGCACCTTTATTTTTAAGAGTCTTTTACAGACACTTTAAGCGATTAGATGCACCATTTTCAACAAAAAACAGGTTCAAAATCCAACAGATGCACATTAAAGGAGCATCCAAGACCAGAAGAACACAGAGGTCACCTATTAATGCCCTAGCATCATGCTGGTGAGTTTTGCACAGGCAAACATAACTATTTTCTTTAAAAGATGTAAAAATGTATTTACACAGTATAACTCCATCGGAGCACTTGTTTTGTGGTTCAAATGAAAATATTGCATGTTTGGGTCCA
>JAPDDN010000356.1:32500-68861 GCA_027422405.1 Ptychobarbus kaznakovi
TGTGAGTGAGAGAGAGTGTGTGTGTGTGTGTGTGTGTGAGAGAGAGAGAGTGTGTGTGTGTGTGAGAGAGAGAGAGTGTGTGTGTGTGTAAGAGAGAGAGTGTGTGTGTGTGTGTGTGAGAGAGAGAGTGTGTGTGTGGTGAGAGAGAGTGTGTGTGTGTATGTGAGAGAGTGTGTGTGGGAGAGAGAGTGTGTGTGTGTGTATGTGACAGAGAGTGTGTGTGAGAGTGTGTGTGTGTGTGAGAGAGAGAGTGTGTGTGTGTGTGTGGTAGTGAGTGTGGGTGTGTGTGAGAGAGAGTGTGTGTGTGTGAGAGAGAGAGAGTGAGTGTGTGAGAGAGTGTGTGTGTGTTTATTGAATTTGAGTGAAGTGTGTCTGGTGTTATCGCTAACACTAACATCCAGAATGATGGAAAGTCACACACACTCAATAATCTCTCAGTTCTCAGACGTGTGAGATTGACTCAACCAACAAATGTATTTCTGTTAGTGACTCTGCTCCAACACCTAGTGTGCTGCCTACCTAGACAGCACTTTTGATCATTTTTTTATATTTCATGTTTTTACAGTATAATCTGTAAGTGGTCACTATGTCTATATTATTATTTTCCAGTTGAATTTTCTAAGTCCATTGGCAGATATTTTTTGTTCTTTTAATCATAAACAGATCATATACAGTTTATTTGTCATAAACATTCAGTCAGTGTGGAAGAACTTGACTGGTCTGCAGAAAGCAGCTGAACATTAATTCATATCATTATATGCTTAAACATTAAGATTTGTACTAGGCTGTGCAACAGAGGCGGAAATACCATTTTTAATACATGCATTTCTTTGTCATGGCACAGTTTGGAAGTGCTTTTCTCTTCTAAAGAAGGGGTGCCAGTACTTTTGGCACTAAATCTCCATCACCTGTTTTCAAATTGAGCGTGTCAGTTAATACACAGAGCCGTAGTTCACTGCTTTCTGCAGAACCAGTCAATTTCGCGTTCATAATCGAATTCGCTTCATCTGCGATTTGAACGCAATATCGCGTAGCTTGTCAGTGAACTACGGCTCTGTGTATTAACTGCCGCTGCGTTTGAAAACAGGTGATGGAGATTTAGCGCCAATCACGGAACCGTTGCTACTAACGAGATGCGCATGAGAATCGAATTCGATTAATTGCACAGCCCTAATTTGTACTCATGGAAATTACTAAAGTAGACAAACCTTTAAGTAGAAGGGGGTGCCAATACTTTTGGCAATATAGTGTGTGTGTGTGTGTGTGTGTGTGTGTGTGGATGTTGTGTGTGTGTATATATTGAATATCATGAACATTTTTGAAAAAAATGTAGATACCGTTTTAAAGTTATGTTTTAACCTTCACGTGAGGAGTAGTGTTCCACGTCATACGTTTCACACAAGATATGTTCTTGTATACATTTCTTAAATTTGCATTTCAATGCATTTAGCTTTTTTCAGCATTTTTAAGAAACTGTGCCAAGTATCGCTTTTTTTTTCTCGAAGTTAAACTTTACAACAACAAAAAAAAGCATCCCAATACACCTGCGCTCTTTTCCATTCCGCTGTGCTGCGTTTAGCTGTTTTTAAATGCTAAAACGTGTGTGTGTGTGTGTGTGTGTGTGTGTGTGTGTGTTGAGTGTGTGTCTGAGCGTGAGTGTGTGATGAGCAGCAGTGAATGAAGTGTGTGTGTGTGTGTGTTTAGGAGTTGTCAGCAGTGAATGAACAGTGTATGTGTGTGAGAGAGAGAGAGAGAGAGAGAGAGAGAGAGTGTGTGTGTGTGTGTGTGTGTGTGTGTGTGTGTCTGTGTGTGAGAGTGAGGGAGTGTGTGTATGTTTGTGTGTGTGTGTGTGTGTGTTTAGGGGTTGTCAGCAGTGAATGAACAGTGTGTGTTCGTGCACGTTGTGTTCCACAGAAACACACAGACATCCATTAAACAGTAAGCCAAGAATGAAATCAAAGACTGAAAATCTTTCCCTGCTGATATAGAAATGACATCCTCGGGTCTGTTGTACTGCTCCAGATGCACAGATTAAACCTCAACACGCTCTGAATATCAATAGAGTTACTTCATGAAGCTCAGAGGCGGAGTTTCCCTGTTACATCACATCAGAAGCAACACTGTGTGTATGCTCTTCTGTATGCGCACAGAGGCAGGATAAATGGGGGCATTAGTCAAGTATTACACCTATATTATATGTTTGTAAAGCAGACAGAAAACAAGACTGCTGATTTTCATGACAAGTGCAATGAAATCAAGATTGACTATTTCCCTTTACACAGCTTTTCCAGCCACTTTATGTCCATATACATTGGAAATAGGATGATTTGTGCCTTCAAAGTATGTATTTTGTGCAATTTTCCCCATTTGTCCCCCCGGCAAGCAACCATAGATGTTCCCCAACTAGAGGGCTGATCAAAGGAACGACAACTCCAGTTTGGGTGACAGACTGGAAGAAAAAACCTTAAAGTCTCGGGGGGCCAGTTCCCCTCTGGCCAGGTTTTGTTCCAATGCAGCAAAGTAGTGAAAGCAGTCCTTTGTGGTTTGTAGGTGAGGCACATATAACTTCTGGCTCTCTCACTGCATTGTCAGTGTTTTGCTGTACTAATGCACTTCTGTTAGAAGTAGAATCTTTAGGTGCTGAATCCTCCATTTATTGATTAAAAGTCAGTGGACGCTGAGTGATGGCTGTATTAGGGTTGATGGCTTCTTTGGACCATTCTTATGTTTTCATCAATTTGTAAGGGTTGGATCCAGACTCATGAAGCTAAAGGTTTATTCACCCATTTATACTGTAGAAAACAGAAACATCCAATTGCTACCCCCGAGACACCGTTCTACAAACCTGATGAAATTATCAGAAACAAACTCATCTTCATCTTGATGGCCTGAGGGTTATATGAGCAAAGATTTTCATTACATAAACCACTAAGCAAAAGTATCATTTGAGAGAGAGTCCATTAAAACCCTCAGGAAGGCTTTCCAGAGTGAGGGTGAATTATTATTTATTCTCATACTACCAAGTTTTGCGACTTACATTGAGTGATAGAGATTTTAAGCAGGAGCTAAAAACAGATAGGGCCTTACTAGTCATAAATATTTTGCTCGAACAGTATAAACGGCTTAATAGGTAGCCTGTGCATCAGACGTAAAATTGGAGTATTATGATTTTCTTGTTAGTCTAGCCGCAGCATTTTGTACTAAGCTGTATATATCCAGATGAAGATGCCACACACTCCAGCAGCATTAAAAAATCCAGTGGGCTGATGAAACGTCTCTAAGTTCACATCAGCACTTAAATTAAAACAGTGCTGGAGTGACTCTCAGCAGCCGCTACATACAAATACATAGTTTAAACACGCAAATATGACGTGACTCCATTTTATTAACGATGCGTCTACAGCAGCCTTTGATGATCGCACATATAAAAATCAGGGCGATGACATTTTGACAGTAGGCTCCTAAAATAACACATGTTTGACTTTAATTTTGCAGATTTTAAAAAACCGCAACACCCTTCTTCTCTTGCATCTGGACCGTGGGATTTCAAAACTCGTGTTGCCTCCACGCAACCCAAAACCTCAGTGAACCTGATTTGCACCCATCAGAATCATAGATTTTATTGTCACACCTCGCCAAAATAAGGGCGCCAACAGCCCGCTGTGTGCCAATTAATAAGAATATATTATTCCTACAAAGGATCAGGACAACATTAAGCAGATGCATGGTGATTCAGACACACAGGTCTGCTGTGTACCCCAATGACAAATCAATTCTGTTATTAGCTAATCGGATAGATGCACAACAACACATTAAAATAGAGATCGACCGATATATATTTTAACCGATATTTTCTCCAATATTTAAGTGAAACAACTTTTTACATAATAGGATATCGGTTTGAAAAAATCCAAAAACCAATAGCCCCCCCAACGCTATACTTTCCCACCAAAATCAGGTTTTTCACATACATAATTATATATCAGAGTGTGCATTCCCCAACTAGCAGTTCCTTCTAAATGTGTTCTCTGTACACCCACATTGACCCATCCAAGTACACACAAACCTGAGCATGGATCAAAAAAAATCCGATCACCCTCCCTCAATCACACCTCTCCCCAACAGAAATCCCCACACACATTATTATTATTGTACACACTTGGAGCAGTACATTCACTCACATGATTTTCACAACCCATTCACGCTCCCACCTGTCCACAGTCCTTTTACCAGCAATCTGGATAACATTCAGGAAAGCACAATCGGGTTACACACAGAAAAACCTCACACACCCGCTTTTACACACAATTGATCAGATCAGGAGCACCCATTAATGTGGACACATCTGCCACACAGACACATTTCCAATTAGATTGTAGGCACCTTGCCAACCCACACTCGGCGACTGTAAAGAATTTCACATTCTTTCCGCAGTGGACACACACACAACACATACACAAACAATATACACCTGAGCAGTGCCCAAATTAAAGACCTCTTTCTTGATAAAACACACATAAGTAAATAGAACTTCTTGTATTAAAAACACAACAATTAGATTCAACGTAACACATTACTTCCATAAAAAAGTAACTGTAATTAGTTACTTTTTTAAGGAGTAACGCAATATTGTAATGCATTACTTTTAAAAGTAACTTTCCCCAACACTGTGGATATTGTTTGATACATATTTTTGACCTCAGTCTGTCCATACTGCAAATGCAGACCGTGTCCAGTCATTCCAAACCGTAAGAGATACCCAGCTCCCCTCAGAAAAGATGAAATATCGGATTAGACATTGTATGCCTGACAGTAAAGGGCTAAATTCTTAACACTGCTCTGATAATGACATCATGAATATTTATTTTAACTAATAACTTCTGAATTGCTTTGACTTTGAAATGACTTAATCATCATCTTACAGCACGAAGCGTCTCTAATCCCTTTATGTGGAGCTCAAGCATTTGTCAGATATCAGTTCTGAAGTCGCTCACTAGAATCCCAGTTCAGCTGACATGTCTTTGTCCCTTCAAAGTGCCCTTTGATGTGTGTGTGTGTGTGTGTGTGTGTGTGAGAGAGAGAGAGAGAGATGTGTGTGAGAGAGAGAGAGTGTGTGTGTGTGTGTGTGTGAGAGAGAGAGAGAGAGATTTGTGTGTGTGTGAGAGAGAGGATTTCAGGCAAGCTGAGCTACTCTCCGTGACCTTGTTGGCCGGCTAAATCTCTCCGGAGTCGCTGGCGTGCATATTAAGTTCATCAGCGTATCAGAGTGGCTTTGCGTCAGATGCAGGCAGAGCGCGAGAGCTCAGGACTCTTATCAACCAGTCAATTACGAGCATTAACCGTCCTGATTCATGGACGCGCCTCACACGGGGCGCACGGCAGGCCACAGATGAAGAGATGGTAATTAATACGTACCGCCCCTCGAGACCGCCCTACAATCTCTCAGCAAATTGCCCCGTCGATATGTGCTTTTTTCACTGCTTGTACCTCGGCCTGGCTTCTGTTTGTTTACAGGCAGCACGAGTCCGAGGGCCGGCGATGTGACGAACGCTGATGGATGTCGTGTGTTTGGACTTGTTTAATCATTTGAGATGTTATCAGTGAACTTTTCACTGTCTGCATAAAATATGGGCCACATTGTGTCTTTTCAGGATGTGCAATATGCTACAGTCTGTCTCAGGAAAAAAAGGTACAAAAGCTGTCACTGGGGTGGCACCCTTTTAAAAGTTCAGCTTTTGTGCCTTATTTATCGCTAAAGGGTGCGTATTAATACCTTAAAGGCACACATTAGTAGGTAAAGTGTCCATATTGGTGCCTGAAGTTTCCATATCAGTATCTTCCATAGAGGTACTGTCTCAGTGACAGATTTTTGTACCTTTTTTCTGAAAGTGTATACTAGATTTCCACCCCAAAATTGTGCATATAATTTTTTTTTTTTGCATTTTTAACACTGCAGTGACAATCCGAGGTCGACTTGGTGCAATGATGATTGATTATAGTAGAGAAAAGCAAAAAAAACTCAGATATTAATTGTTGTTAAAATGCAGTTTTATTTAGATGCTAGAATAATGATAAAACTGTTTTCGCCGTCTGTTCATTCTGTATGTTGCATCTCCACATTTCACCCTAAAACCAAAATAAATAATTATTTTGCATTAGAATAAAAAAGAGAATACTCTCATCAAAATCATATAATTTATATATAAAGGTAACTTGAATCTGTTTTGGTCAGCAGCTAAAATAATACAAATTGTGCCTGTGTCCAAATATATATGGACCATACTGTATAAATATATTTGCACATTTCTCATTAATGTATTATAATTGATGTATTTTAATGCCATGAAGACATGAAGAAAAGGACTCAGCTGTAAACACACTCTCCATCCCTATAAAACACTCCAGATCCTCCACGTCTGAGATGTTATTGTCACCCGTTGCTTATCTTTCTGTATCTCTCGGTCTCTGGCTCCCGTCGGGACTCTATTATGTCCTCCGGGTCTATAATCGATAGCTCATTTCACACCACACGGTCAGGATTGAATCCATCTGCACCAGCTGTCCGTCAGACGAGAGTCTGTAGAGATGTTTGAGAAGCACGCTTGACTGTTTCTGGATGTCATTGTGATGTTTTTTGGCTGAAAGTGTCCTTGAGTTTGTGTTTTCATGGCTTTGAGCTGCAAGCGCGTCACGTTTAGATCATGTGAGCTAGTGCTGGGCGGTATACCGGTTCATACCGTATACCGGTGTTTATTTTTCTTATGATATAATTTTTTTAAATACCGCAATACCGGTGTCATTTAAATAACGTTCGGAACGCGACACTGTTAGAGAGGGGTCTCTTTTCACTATTGCATTTTGACGAGGATACAGCTGTATGTGTTACTAAGCGTGAACGTTCAGAAACTGAAGCACTAGTAGAATGTGATGAGAGAGAAGTCATCCACAATATCCACATCGACCGCACCACATATCCACCGACCGCTGCCATCAGCTCCCGCGTCTCTCACACACAACAGTTCTCCGTCGAAACGACGGATTCCCGTCAATTGCAGGGTTCCCACCTGTCTTAAATTCACTTTTCATAATTTTAAGCACTTCTGAAATAGTGTTATAACTGTCTTGATTGTAGCTTGAATAGGTCTTAAATGAAGGAAAGACGAGGTGTATTCAGTCTGTTGAGGGGGATGTGATCAAAGCCTGGAGTGGATTAAAGCACGTTCCTCTCTCCACTCTAAGCGTTCTGTAATCACTCCGCTCTGGATCCACTCCGGGCTTCACATTACCGCTCACGGAAAAACTGCTCCGTGTTCACTCCATTTAAACATTATCAGGGATTACTGAGGGGAAAGAAACATGTAGGAAACATGTAGCGCACTGTTGTTGTTCTGCCGGCACACCAAAAATCATCCCCGCCTCGGCTGCAGCTTCTCACTGACAACATAGTAACGCCACTCGCATCATTCACAGTCGGGTTTTTAGCAGAGAACACAGAGCAGAACTTGAATCTCGGCGCGGGATTGCGGCTATTAATAATAATTATACTCATTCCCGCAGGTTCCGACAGAATGCATCACATTTGCACGTGCTTTTGATTCTTGAACTCACTCACGCGCTCTCAATGTTTGTGCGCCCACAGATCGCGATCAGGAGACAGCTTTTAATAATTATAAGGGGAGTTTGCAAATGTGATATATTGATTTAATACAGCAGATCAATAAACAAGTACTGCATGATTTTGCTCTATATCATCAACGAAAATAGTTACAAATAAAGTAACAGCTGAGCCGTTGTGCATCTCTAAAATCAAATTTATATTTAAAAGATTGATGTCCACATGAATCTATGAATTGAATTGCACTCATGCCACCTCTGAGCCACATTAAACGTCTGAAAATGTACCTACAAGCCACTTTTGTGTTATTCTGTGCCACCTCTGTAGTATTTTTTTAATACTAATTTCATAATTGGTAACTTATTTGTCTTATTGTACTTCTTATTATATTGTTTTAAATATACATTTTAAAAAGCTTATAAATATATATTTTTTTAATTTGACAGATGAAAATTATGCCATTGCAAAGGTAAAAAGAAAATACCCCTGTAAGTCACTTTAAGGAGTCAAATGTCACCTAGTATTCGGAAGGCACATTTTTTATTATAATTTTTTTATTATTGATCAGAAGGCGCTCCTAAATTTTTTAAATTAGGAGGACAAGCGCTCCTAATTACAAGAAGAAAAACAGCTCTTAAACTGTGTTTTAAACATACGTATTGCTGTGGAATGGGGTTTGACCGAGGAAATATTTTCAGTCAAAATAATTTCTTTGCTTTAACCCCTGTATTTAGTGAGGAATTTTTCTACAATATTCACTCATCGTGACACTAAAATATGGCATTCTAAGCCAATCTACTGCAGTTTTTCCTCAGTCAGTAGAAAATGTGGTTAACACCCGGTCATGCATGAAAAAAATAAATACCGTCATATACCGTGAAACCGGTATAATTTAGAAAAATACCGTGATATACATTTTTGGTCATACCAAAATGGGGGGTGGGTGTGGGGGGGTGCGGGTGTGTGGGGGGTGCGTGCGTGTCTGTGTCTGTGTCTGTCTGTCTGTCTGTCTGTCTGTTTGAGAGAGAGAGAGTGTGTCTGTGTCTGTGCGTGCGTGTGTGTGTGTGTGTGTTTCTCAGAATGAGATGGCTGAAGTCACTGATGTGCAGCGGCGTGAGTCTGACTTTAATCTCTCTCTGGCTCCTGAAGGCTTCACAAGACCATTATTATCTGGCTGGACCTCCAGACACATCCAGACCGGCGTGTCACCTGAAACCGTTTAGCACAGGAGGAGGAGGAGGTCATCTCAATGTAAGATGATCAATAAATATCATTGGGAAATAATTTATTAAATCAAATAGGCGGTGTGATTGAAGAGAGGTGCTAAACGTGACCTGAGGGACCGATTGTGATCTTCACATGCAAGTGAAGCACCTGAACCGGTTTAATGGCCAGGTTTAAAGTTAACTTTGACAGTATACAGTGGTTTGGTTCTAGTGAGCTGCCTTTGGGCCATCCGAGATGTATATGAGTTTGTTTCTTCATCAGATCTGGAGAAATGTGTCACTGCATCAGTGTCTCAGCAATGGATGCTCTGCAGTGAATGGGTGCCGTCAGAATGAGAGTCTGATAAAAACACCACAATAATCCACACCACTCCAGTCCAGTCCATCAGTCAACATCTGGAGAAGACACAAGATGAAACAAATCCAGCATTAAGATGTTTTTAACTAAAAATACAAGTCCATAATCCATAATAACTCTTCCTCAGTGAAAGTGTTCTGGTCTGAATCAGGAGAGAAATCTGCACAGATCAAACACCGTTTACAAGCCAAAATAAAACCGCTTGAAACAAATATGTGGCTGGATTTTGATGTTAGAGACAACAAGAGATGGACTTTTTCACTGGAGGAAGAGTTATTATGGATTATGGACTTGGATTTTAGCCAGAAGAGACTATTTGAAGTTAAAACATCTTGATGATGGATTTGCTTCAGCTTTTGTCTTCTCCAGATGTTGACTGATGGACTGGACTGGAGTGCTGTGGATTATTGTGATGTTTTTATCAGACTCTCATTCTGACGGCACCCATTCACTGCAGAGCATCCATTGCTGAGACTCTGATGCAGTGACACACTTCTCCAAATCTGATGAAGAAACAAACTCATCCTAATCTCGAGGGACCCTGACGGAGAGGACATTTACATTTTTTCATGAACTCCTCCTTTAAAGATCTATTTATCCATTTACTACTGCCCTTCAGAAGCTACGTAAGATATTTACATTTGCCAATTCAAAAAGTGCATCAATGCATCATGTTGCCTTGTTGTAAACTTACTGTATGAGCAGAACTGTACTCTATTGTAATTAGATTGAAATATTTTTTTATCTTGAGCCACGTATTGCCAATGCATTCTGGGATTGGCCTCTCTGTAATTGGATAAATGTGATGCTGGTGTAGATTTTGGCCACAAAAATAACTCATGAGGAGCTCATGATGCCTCTCTAGGTGGCCCTTATGGTCGTCTATTAGTGACATTATCCCGCATGGACTGCTGGGTAATAGTCAAGTGTACGTCACTTCACAACACGATGCATCGTTGTCTCAAACGGTGACACTCGCCTCCTCCTGAGTGTTAAAATGACAAACGGTGCACCATGTGGACTCGTGCACTTCAGCGAGGGTCGTAAATCCACATCAGGTGCGCCATTTGGGACGCAGCCGTAATCTGTAGTCTCTCAAGTGAGTTCAGCCCTGTTCAGAGTCCTCATGGTTCATTACATCAGCTCACAGAAACCATCTGCTCAGACTCCTGCATGTTCATCCATGACCCTCTGCGGCGCAGCGCTCTGAATCTTTATAAACCGACTGTAAAAATCAGACCCGACTAATGCAGCCAATAACAAAGCATTCACATTCGTTCAGCACCCAAACAAGCATGAAAGGGATAGTTCACCCGAAAATAAACATTTTCAGTTAATTTACTCATCCTCAGGCCGTTTCTTCAGTGGCTACCGGCATTTTAAGAGTCAAAAAAGCACATACAGGCAACACAAATGAATACTCGTGGCTCCTGATGATATATTGAGGTCTTATGAAGCGCAGCGAGCGGTCTGTGCAAGAAACTTGCTTATCATTGCTCTTTTGTGGATTCTGATTGCTTCCATTGTCCTCATTTGTAAGTGGCTTTGGATAAAAGCATCTGCTAAATGACTAAATGAATGAAACTGATTATTATTTACACACTCTAATCAAGTCAAGTCGAGCTTTATTTTATACACACAGTGGAACGAAATGTCGTGCCTCACAGACCACGGTGCTTCATGAATACAGACATACAGCAATGAAGTAAAACAGTATAAACCTATACACAACCAACCTACTGTCAGATTTTGACTATAGACGGTTTCATCGAGCGCACGCGCTTGGACCGATGGTAACTTCCGGTCTGTGTTTGTATATCGGGCTGTTAGTGTCTCCGGCTACAAACACAGTTAAAGTGATGATTAATGAAGTTGGGCTCGGGTTGTTGTGCTGTGGGATGTGTTTCACATATATACATGTATTTGTGGCGACCCGACACAATATCAACACTTTCCCAAAAGGCTTTGTTGAATAAACATGAGCACGTAATGCACGGTTAAAAATCAAAACATGATATATCACTGTATATCTGAAGAAACACTGTCTTTAGAAAATTTTTTCATTTCATCTTGCATGTTATATGTCTGATAAAGCTGCGTTTGTAAACTCAGTGTACAGCCGTAACCGGCCCAAGCCTCTAACGTTAACGTTATTTCTCCCGCTTTTAAGTGTCTCCTGCTGGCAGAGAGTGAATTTGCATTTTTAATAAGTCCGTCCAAGTAGTTATCGCTGCATCTCAGTCCGTCTGATTTACGAAGCAAACATATTTTGCTTGTTATATAAAAATAATCTACTCCAGAGAGACTTAGCTGTTGTTATTGATTCTATTTGGATGTCTACCGGAAGTTAAGTTAGGGCCACAAACACGCGCATGCGCGGTAACGTTTGTTTATGTTGTTGCCGGTGAAACCGTCTATACATATGCTATATATAAAAATGGTTACCTATACATAAACTAAAAAATACAAACTGTACAAATGCTTCGCAAATGCTGTACACGTGCAAAGAGAACATAATAAATGCTGGGTTAAATAAAACCCAGTGCTGGGTAAAATATGGACGAACCCAGCGATTGGGTTGATTTCAACCAACTGTTGGGTTAAATGTTAAACCCAACCTTCTGGGCAGTAACTCAACCGCTGGGTCAAAACAACCCAATCGCTGGGTTCGTCCATATTTTACCCAGCACAGGGTTTTATTTAACCCAGCATTTTTTTTTGAGTAAATAATTATTTTTTTAGCATTATTACACTCTTAAAATTAAAGGTGCTTCACAGCGATGCCATAGAAGAACCATTTTTGGTTCCACAAAAAACCATTCAGTCAACGAACATCTCTTTCTTAGCTTTTTATAACCTTCTTTCGCCACAAAGAAGCTTTTGTGAAACAGAACGATGTTGAAGGTTCTTTAGACGAAAAGGTTCTTCCATGGATACTTTATTATTAAGAGTGTAGATGTAATCTAGAGCCTCGGGCCAACGGTCCAGAGTGTTGTCCGGTTCACGAACGAATCATTCTTTTGAACCGACTCTTTTTAGTGAACTAGTTGAACCAGTTCACCAAATCTGACCGAATCATCTGAATCAGTTCGTGGCTCGAGCAGCACAGATCTACAAGTTACTCAATCAAGACTTACTTTCAGACGCCTGACAGTCACTCCGACTTGAAATGAGCCGAAATATCAGCGTATCTGATCCTGTGATGAATGAATCATTCAGTGATCCAGTTCCTCCAACAGTCTCTGAACTCAGTTCGACTCGGACCGAAGAGCCGCTGATATGCACATTTGTGAACCCAACACTTATTTCTTTATGGTTTCTCATTGTTTATGTAAAAAGTTGACCTGATGAAGAATAGTTTATTCACTTTATATGTTTCAAACATCATTATTGGTGCTTTACTAATATACCTGCGTATACATCATTGCATGATTACGTAAACGAACAAGTAAATTGAGCCAGTTTATGGAAACATACTGTTCAAAAGAATCTGTTCGCAGAACATAATCAGATTCCCATTGGCCTGAGGCTCTGTAATAATGTAGTAAATAATGATTTGTTTCTACACAGGCTGATTGTTTCACTTCATTAGACATTAATAGTGATCGACCGATATTGATTTTTTTATTACCGATACCGATACCAATTATTTGCATGTTTATGTAACCGATATGCAGAACCGATATTTATTTACTGTTATAAAGTACATAAATAACAGAGTGAAGTCCATTCTTCACTTTCAGTCGTCTTAACAACAACAACAAACTGTTGAAAATTAACATCTTTCATGTTAAATTTAATCTTCAAATTACAACAATAAAACATTTTATTTATAAAAAGCATCATCAGCAACACTGATATTAACAATAAACAAAATAATGTCTGTTTTTCAAATAATAAATTATACAGGAGAAAATAAAGGAGAAAATAAAGGACAGAAGTCATATCAACTTCATTTTAAACTACAGTTTTAGGTTTAAACGCTGTTTAATAGACTAAAGAGTGAAGAATAATTCACTGGATAATATTCTCTGGAATATTGAAATAAGCTATAACAAACAAAACATCGTATTTTATTGCATTTCTTAACTGGCATGTTTTATCAGAATTATTCAAATGTTTTTGTCATTCTAGATTATGAAAACTGCTGACAGCGCGGTTTATCTATTTACACAGAACTATACTCAAACTGTGTGTGAGTGAACAGTGTCCACTGCTCCAGGTGTGTGTGTGTGTGTGTGTGTGTGTGTGTGTGCCCACTGCTCCGTGCGTGTGTGCGTGCGTGCGTGCGTGCGTGCGTTTGTGTGCGTGTGTGTGTGTGTGTGTGTGTGTGTTCACTACTCCAGTGTGTGTGTGTGTGCGTGTGTGTGTGCGCGTGTGTGTGTGTGTGTTCACTACTGTGTGTGCGCGTGCGTGTGTGTGTGTGCACTACTGTGTGTGTGTGTTCACTACTGTGTGTGTGTGTGTGTGTGTGCTCCAGGTGTGTGTGTGGGGTGTGTGTGTGTGTGTTCACTACTGTGTGTGTGCACTTGGATGGGTCAAATACAGAGAACACATTTCACTGCTGGTTATACTCTGTATAATTGTGCATGTGACAAAAAACAAAAACAAATCAGTGTTTTTTTTTTGTACAACACCGATATCCGATTATGGTAAAATGCTCAAATATCGGGAAAAATATCGGTAAACCGATATATCGGTCGATCTCTAGACATTAATATGGTCAGGAGGAACGGGTATTAATTTAGTCTTGCCTGTATATGTGTCTAAAAATCTTCTTTACTGTGCAACTGAAGAAAAAAGTCACTTACATCTTGGATGGCCTGATGGTGAGTAAATGACCAGCAAATGTTCATTCTTGGGCGATCCATCGCTTTAATGGCAGATGAAATCGTGTCTTGTTCTGCAGAAGCTCAAGCTGCTCGTGAAACAAAGACTGTTATATCAACATCGACAGGCCGCCAATATGCTCCACTGCGGCTGGATTTGACGAGCTGCTTTCAGATGGGCGTAATTATCTGCAATCAGCAGTCTGAAAGGACATTCTCAACCCTGCTTTCAATGGAGAACAACACTAGCATATAGTGTACACTGTGAGTAGTTTTACATGCTAACTGTACTGGGAGTGTTTCACATGATTTGTGTCACTGCACGATATGAGACGTGCCATTAAGTCTTGTGTAAAGATACGATTTCTAACATTTCCAGATTGGACATTTGTTTGGTGGTAATACATTTATATTTAGTCATTTTGCAGACGCTTTTATCCAAAGCGACTTACAATTGGGGAATACATAAAGCGATTAATCTTGAAGAGGCAAACATACAGAGGAAGTGCCCCTAACACCAAGTCTTAGGCATTGTTCAAATAAATACAAGCTAGCAAAGGGCAGGAGAGAAAGATAAAAATGAAGATATAGAGAAAATAAAAAAATATAGATTTTTTTTTTTTTTAAGTCAAGTAGTGTTGAAAGAGATGAGTTTTCAGTTGTTGCTTGAAGATTGACAGGATCCAGCATTCCGGATGGGGGTGGGGGAGATCATTCCACCAGCCAGGAACGGTGAACGAGAACGTTCTGGAGAGTGATTTTGAGCCTCTCTGTGATGGTACCACGAGGCGTCGCTCACTAGCAGATCTCAGACTTCTGGAGGGGATGTAGATTTGTAATAGTGAGTGGAAGTAGGAGGGTGCTGAGCCTGTGGTTGTTCTATGGTAATCATCAGTTAAATTTTTTATCTATTTTTAAGCAGTGTTATTTTAGGATTATTGATATGCTAATATAGTATAGCATATTTGTATATTAATATTACTGCTTTAAAAGGGTTAGGGTTATTTTGAATTACCTTTTGTATTTAGTTTTTTGTAATTTTATCACTTCAACTTGAATTTGTTTTATTTCAGTTAGTTGCCAAAGCAACAAGCAGTTCTAATTTAAAGTTTTCTAATTTAACGTTTTTAATATTTTGTGTAATAATTCATAGTTTATTTTTATTTTATTTATGTATTTTTTTATTTAGTTTTAGTTATTTGTGCCACTTTCACCTGATTAAAAAAAAATCCAGTTAGTTGCCAAGGCAACACTTCTAATATTCAAGTTTTTTCTCATTTTATGTTTTCGTCTAATATTGATATTTTTTCTAATATTTAATATTTTATTTCAAAAAAAAAAAAAAAACTAAACCTACCTGATAGTGTTGACAAATGCAAAACTGATATAAAAACGTATTTGTTGATGCAACCGTGACATTTCATCTTCGAACCGGCGCTCCTTGACTCCTAAACACGTCTCCGTACTCCGCGAGCTACCGAACAAACTTACCGTCTATGAAAACACATAGATATGAAGCTGGATATGTCTGATGCTAACGTTCAAAAGCATCAGTTTTCAAATCTCCCAGCTTTTTAATATTGTTTTGAAATCATAACATGATATTCTTCAAGTAATTGTGCGAAAATTAAACTTTTTTAAAAAAAATTCTGTAAATTAGTTTAAAAAGGAATAAAAGGCATCAGAGTTTTACTGCCTCTAGTGTTTGTTTCTTTTGGAAACTGCAGTGATATGTTCTTATTGGTACGAATTTCGCATCTCGCTAAAAAGTGCTCCCAGGTACATAAATACCATAAGACCAGGTAGAATATAGAAGAAGCTTATTTCAGTATTCCCATATCATAATTGTGACCACAAAGTCTGTTTACAATATCTACCATTGTAACATGTTTACAGTACATCTGCCAATGTCTGTATACAGTGTGTCAATATATAGTGTATATATATATTATACATCGAAAGAGTGTATCTTGTAATATATATATACATATACATACATTATAAATATAATGACGTTTATTTACAGGCACAACTCTGTCTACATTGGATTGATTTTACAGTTTTTCTCGATTGCTAACACACTATAACTGATTAATTTGGCCCAATTTTCCAAACCATTCATACAGTTCTCGAAACAAAGACACGTTTCTCAAAACTTTTAACACATTTCACCTGTTTGTTTTCTGCAAAACTCTACACGAACGCTAATGCTCTGTTTGCTTGAACGTCTGTCATTCTGAATTCTGTTTGGTGATGCTGTGAAATCTCCTGTTTGTCTTCGTCTGCTAAATTAACCAGCTGTATTTCTGCACAAGACGTCTGGAAGCTTCAGTTCCTCTGAAAATCAATGGACATGCGGATGGACTGCAGCCGTGTGTGTCTGTGTGTGTGTCTGTGTCTGTGTCTGTGTCTGTGTGTGTGTGTTGTGTGTGTGTGTGGGCATGTTTAGGTGGTTTATGAGGACACAAATTTGTATAATGACATGGGTATGACATAGGTATTACAAGGAGAAGGTGATTTATGAGGACATTTTCAGTGTCCCATAATTTAAAAACGCTTATAAATCATACAGAGTGAGTTTTTTTGGAGGGAAAATAGAAATGCACCGTCTCCTGTGAGGGCTAAGTTTAGGTGTAGGGTAGGTGTAGGGCAATAGCACATACGGTTTGTACAGTATACAAACCATTACGCCTATGGAAAGTCCCCGTAAACATAAAAACCAACGTGTGTGTGTGTGTGTGTCTCTGTCTGTGTGTGTGTGTGTCTCTGTGTGTGTGTGTGTCTGTGTGTGTGTGTGTCTGTCTGTGTGTGTGTGTGTGTGTGTGTGTGTGTCTGTGTGTGTGTGTGTGTGTGTGTGTGTGTCTGCTGTGTGTGTGTTTCTGCATGAAGCCTCTCTCTCTCTTTCTCCCAGTTTGAGGGATTATGCTGTGAAAACCCATCCATATCTGAGCTCAAATCAAACACCTGATGGAGGATTGACCGGCTGGCTAACGGACTCACGAGGAACTCAAAGTCCTGCCGACGTGGAGCGAATGTGTGTGTGCCGTAAGTCAGAATAATCACAAATGAAATCTATTCATTTCAAATCCACAAATTGTTTCTCTTTATCACAAATGAGATCTCAGCGGTGTCTCCTAGACCGCAGTGGAGCGCAAATGGAGCGTGTTTCTGCTTCTCAGATGTTTCTCCTCAGAAACGACCCGATAATCTCACATTCGTCTCTTCTAGAGGTTTATTCTACCTGGTCTTATGGTATTTACGCACCTGGGGGCACTTTTTAGCGAGACACGAAATTCGTACCAATAACTACATACTGTCTGTCTCTCTGTCCATTTGTCTCTTTCTGTCTGTCCGTCTGTCTGTCTCTGTCTGTCTCTCTGTCCATTTGTCTCTTTCTGTCTGTCTGTCCATCTGTCTGTCTCTTTGTCTGTCCATCTGTCTCTCTGTCCATTTGTCTCTTTCTGTCTGTCCGTCTGTCTGTCTCTTTGTCTCTCCATCTGTCTGTCTCTCTGTCCATTTGTCTCTTTCTGTCTGTCTGTCTGTCTCTTTGTCTGTCCATCTGTCTCTCTGTCCATTTGTCTCTTTCTGTCTGTCTGTCTCTTTGTCTCTCCATCTGTCTGTCTCTCTGTCCATTTGTCTCTTTCTGTCTGTCCATCTGTCTGTCTCTTTGTCTGTCCATCTGTCTGTCTCTCTGTCCATTTGTCTCTTTCTGTCTGTCCGTCTGTCTGTCTCTTTGTCTGTCCATCTGTCTCTCTGTCCATTTGTCTCTTTCTGTCTGTCTGTCCATCTGTCTGTATCTTTGTCAGTTCAATTAATTTCAAATGCGCTATATTGTCATGACTTGCACAGTATTGCCAAAGCATTGACTAGATCTATAAACCATTAAGTAGATTATTACATGGATGCATTTTTTAAATGAACAAAAAATAAGAAAGTAGTTAAGATATGTGACCCTCTCTGTGAAAACCCAGCTAAAGTCATTTTGTTGTGATTTGCTGTTTTCTACAAAAAATCATCCTTCATATGGTAAAGAATATTCTGTGAAAATGTAACCTTTATATATTAATATTGACTGAGTAAGGTCATGTCAAAGATTGAAATTAATGGTAGAAACCAAAATTTGATGCTTGTTATCTCATAATTAGATTTTGAGACTTTAGCCTGGATTTCACAGAGAGGGTCACATATGTCTTAAAGAAGACCATCTTTCTGTCCATCTCTGTGTCTGTCTGATTGTCTCTCTTTGTCTGTCCATCTCTTTGTCTGTCCATCTGTCCACCTGTCTGTCCATCTCTGTGTCTGTCTGTCTGTCTGTCTCTCTGTCCATTTGTCTCTTTCTGTCTGTCTTTCTGTCTCTTTGTCAGTTCAATTCATTTCAAATGCGCTCTATTGTCATGACTTGCACAGTATTGCCAAAGCACGGACTAGATCTATAAATCATTAAGTAGACAATTACATGGATGCAGTTTTTAAATAAGAAAGTAGTTAAGATATATCTTAAAGAAGACCATCTCTCTGTCTGTGCATCTTTCTCTCCGTCTGTCTGTGTTTCTGTCTCTCAGTAATAACGTTCCTCCTCCTGTCTGTGTTTTCTTTATCTCTCCTCGTCTTCTGCTTCCAGCCGCGGTCCTGCCAGGCTTCACCCGCTCAGATCCGTCGCCCGCCGTGATTAATCGCCAATTGGTAATAATAAACACACACACACACGCGCGCGCGTCGACAAATAGCCAATCACACACTTCTTTATCTCCCTCTCACAGGCTCAGAGAGCGTCAGAGCCGTGGTTTATGTGCTGATTTACAGCTCTTAATGTGGATCGACGGACACTTACTGGAGATTCTGGCTGCGATGTGAAGCCGGCTGCGAGTCGAGCACAGATTTGTTATCATTCTCAGTATCTGTACGCTGCTATCTCTGGCCTTTTATGACTCTATCCGCATCCTCAGGGTTTTCTCTGACATCATTTAGTCAGACGCTGGTGTCGGGTGTAAACGCAGGACTGTGTGCGTCTGATGGCTTTGTTAGCGTCGGTATGTTTGTGTTGGCGGTCACATGGAGGACAAACGCTCCTCGTGGGGGATTTCTTGTGTGTTCAGCACATTTGCATTGATTTTCTGTGAAGGAGACATTTACACTTCGACACCAGCAAACACGCTTTCAACAGACATCACATCGTCTCGCTCAGACTCAGCATCAGCAAAACATGTTCTATATTTAATAGGTGCATATTTAATCATCTCAAATTATAAAACTTTTGTTAAATATAATAATACACGATATAATACTATAATAATCTAATTATTTGTACTGTGTTCTGATTGGACAGTCTAGAATTCCAGTGGTGTTAAAAACACAATATAGTAGAATAATATATGCTCTTTTAATAAGTAATAAGACTTTATATTGTGAACATGGCTGTATGTCATTTCTAATAAACACCTTGTAGCTGTAACTATATTAAATATAACTGTATTTAAATATTTGTATATTTTTAAATACATTTATAGAAATTGCATATATATCTTCTCTAATATTTTCTCCATATCTTCTCTAAATTACAGATTAATTATACATATTTTAATTGGCTATTTTAAAACCCATTCAGCTGTAACTGTTTTAAATATAGTATATTTAATATTTTTAATTTTTAATTATACATTTTTTGTTTTATTTAATGAAAAACAACTATTTTTTTATATAAAATAAAACATAAATATTAATATATTTATATTTTATTTAAATAAAATGAAAATTATATTTTCATATATTATTTAAATGTATTATCTGCTTAAAATTTATTATATATGTTGTGTGTGGGTGTGTGTGTGTGTGTGTGTGTGTGTGTGTGTAGTGTACATTGTGTGTGTGTGTATCTGTGTGTGTGTGTGTGTGTGTATTGTTTTGTGTGTGTGTGTGTGTGTGTTGTGTGTGTGTGTGTGTGTGTGTGTGTGTGTGTGTGTGTGTGTGTGTGTGTGTTGTGTGTGTGTGTGTGTGTGTGTGTGTGTGTGTGTGTGTGTGAGAGAGTGTGTGTGTGTGTGTGTGTGTGTTTACGGCTGGGTGATACAGTAAAGAAAAAGTGAAATCTTGACATTTTTCAGCTTTTGACAATATAAAGCTAATTTCACTTTGTTACACTGGAAATAGAAGGTCGAAATGAGAACATTGCATTATGGGATGCAGAGAATTACATGCGCTGTGCTCTGTTATATACAGCACATTTGAGCAATAGTTACAGATCATGCAGCTATTATATATGAATATAGATCATATGAATATAGTGTTATATTCGTATTAAGATACTATTATCGTTTTAACTACTATTTTGAATTATTTTTGATTTCCCATTTCATTGTAAATTTTGTTTTTGGAATTTTGTGTTTTGTCATTTTTATTAGTTTTGTTTTAAATGTCTATTTAGTTTTTATTCTTTTTCATTTTAGTTTTAGTTAAAGGAGATCTATTATGCCCCTTTTTTACAAGATTTAATATAAGTATCAGGTGTCTCCAGAATGAGTCTGTGACGTTTCAGCTCAAAATACCTCACAGATAATTTATTATATAATTTTTAAAATGCTTACTTTGAGTGGAAACTTAATGCAAATGTATGTCCCTTTAAATGCAAATGAGCTGCTGCTCCCCGCCCACTTTTCCAGAATAGTGCTGTGCCTTTACAGCGGTGTTGCCAAGTGCACAGTTTTCCCTCTGAATTTGGCTTCTTTAACACAGTTGCCGCGGGTTGTTTTTATGTCCGTGGGTTGAAGTGACCCCAATAACCTGATATTAAGCCCCTGTTATACGAATTTTACCAGGGAAACCCCACAAAAAAACATGTATTTACCCCCTCGCAACATTTTTGCGTAGCAATTGGGCGGGTTTTGTTGTGAAAACCTGGCATCCCTGCTTTACAGCTCGTCCCTTCCAAAAAACATTTGTTTGGTTTTGATTATCATGTCTATCGTGCTGAAATCATGCGTTTTAAAGCTATATCAGACACAGTCTATTCTAGTATTTTTTAGCGTATTAGTACGGTTGAACTGGACCATCGAAGGTCAGAAGCAAAGACATTGGTTAGGATATTATATACATAAAGGATATTTGTGTTGTTTAACATAGTTATTGCAGGTTTGCGTTATATTCTGAGTTTTGAGGAATATGCTTTTCTTTCTTGTTTTGCGAGTGAGATGAATTAATGCATATTCATATTTATTTTAGATTTTCTGATTTCTCTCAACATGTGGACGGGAGAGCTTTCAATCGATAAATGAGGGGAAAAGTAACTGCTATTTGAAAAAGTAACTAGTTACTTGAAAAAGTAATCTGATTACGATACTCGCGGTACTTGTAATGTGTTACCCCCTGCACGCATTAGTTAGAAAAACACAGTGGTTATGTCTGTGAAGGTGAACAGCTGGGAAATAAATCACATGTTTATATTAGATCTGTGTGGCAGCAGCGTAATATACAGTAAATAAATCAATAAATGCACTGCTCTCTTGTCTCCGCTGAGGCTGGGGCTATTAATAGTGTTCGTGCTAGTTCAAGTGACAAACTTGTTTTAGGTTTTTATTACAAAAGTAAATAAATATTTTATCTGAGAAATCATTAGAAATATATTGTGAATATTCAGTATGGCATTTGTGTTAGTGTGTCTAAAAATATTGTCATAATTGAACATCTATTATAGATTTTGTATTTATTTATTAGTACAAATGAGAATACATATCTCAGGGGTATATTAAAAAATACAGGAAAACATTGGACAGAGTATTAAACAATAGCGAAGGACATTGTTTTATTTACAACTTCAAAACTGTTATTTATTTATATTTTTTTCTGGGAAACACCATTTCGGTTTTTATAATTCATTTGCCATTTCTTTGTAATTATTTGTGAAATTTACTAGCAATTTCTGAGTGAATATTTCCTAAAAATCCTAAAGTGTTTACCTTTTATATACTGTTTACAAAAATGCTTTCATTTTAGTTTTTAATATATATACATAGGCAATTTTTTTCCATCCATTTGAACTTTATGAATATAAAAGAGAAAATATGTGTCCCTGGAGCACTAGAAGCAGTCATAAGCAGCACAGCTATATTTGTAGCAATATCCAAAAATACATTGTATGGGTCAAAATCATAAATTTTTCTTTTATGCCAAAAATCATTAGAATATTAAGATCATGCGCCATGAAGATATTTAGTAAATGTCCTATCATAAATATATCAAAACTTAATGTTTGATTAGTGATATGCATTGCTAAGAACTTCATTTGAACAACTTTAAAGATGAATTTCTCAATATTCAGATTTTTTTGCACCCTCAGATTCCAGATTTTCAAATATTGTCCGATCATAACAAACCATACATCAATGGAAATATTATTTATTCAGCTTTCAGTAGAAATTTTGAAAAATTGACACTTATGACTGGTTTTGTGGTCCAGGGTCACATATAATAAAAATAAATACTAGATTTTTATCACCAAATGTATGTATACCTCAAATGTAAATGACTGGTGTTTAATACATGAGCATCATAGTTCCCGCCGTCTCTTCTCTGCATATGTATGCGATCGTTCTTCATGTCTTTGCACAAGAGCACATGGACGGACACACAGACTCCATAATTAAACATCCATCTTTTATCCCTCCATCGTTCAGCTGTTTGTTTTTAGGGCGCGGCGGGATCAAGCGGTTATTACGGCCGCGTCACGCCGGCTGTCCTTGGCATGACTTTCAGCTGCGTGTGCGCCGTAGATGAAGGGATAAACCAGGTGAAGATGATGGGGGGGAAAGGGGATTAATCTCCTCCGGTTCAGCCTCAAGACATTCTTCTGTAGATCTGCGTCGCTCAGCAAAGCCCATCGAGTCTTGAAACAGAGAAATAGATTGAGACGTCTTTTACTGTCATGAGAGATGAAAAATGAGCAAACTTTGGGATGGATCAAAAGGAAAGAATCCAATTTAGACCTCTTTAATATTTTAAGGTGTTTTCTTGCTGTGCTTGATATGGTTTTGGCAGAAAGCTGAACTGAATTCATAATATCACGTTTGGAATTCTGTCATTTATAAGTGAATGTAGTTCACGGAGGCTGCACTTATTTATTATGAATAAGAAAAAATATGAAATATTATCATTTAAAACAGCTGTTTTCTACGTTAATATAGTTTAAACTGTAATTTATTTCTGTGATGCGCAGCTGTATTTTCAGCATCATTACTCCAGTCTTCAGTGTCACATGATCTTCAGAAATCATAATAATATGCTGCTCAAGAAACATTTATGATTATTATCAAAGTTGAAAACAATATTTTTGTGGAAACCGTGATGCATTTTATTTTTCAGGATTCACAGATGAATAGAAAGTTCAAAAGAACAGCATTTATTTGAAATATAAATCTACTGTAACATTATCAACTAAAACTTTTAAAACCGTTTTGTTAGTTGAAATAAATCGGAAATAATTTAAAATCACTGTTTATTTTTTAGACCATTAATATTGTGACATTGTTTTCACTGATTTTCATCTAATATTTTATTTTATTTCAGTTGATAAAAATATATTATTAGTTTGTTTTATGGGACAATCTCATAAAAAAACAAACACTGTTGAGGTAATATTTCACCACACAATAAAATAAATTATATTTTGCTTAAAGAAAATGAAGATTTGAAGTTTTTTCAAATAGTAGCATCATTTATAACAATTTAATTATTGGACTATAACATTGTTTTGCATTACAGTAATGCACTAAACGTCTGATGCATACGGCACACTTATCTGGAAACACTTCAGGAGTTTGGAAGTCGTCGTCGGATTGGTTGAATTCTTCAGGATTTCCGGGAGACGTGTGTGTCGCGTTCTTTAAGGATTTGGCAAACCCCCTCAAAAGTAAAGCCGTGTGTTTAAAAGGTACGACGAGCGCTTTAAAGTCCACGCTGGATACAAAAGTGTTGTGAAATATTAAAATCTTTCAAATACGTCCGAGAGTTTTACACACCGGTCTGTTATTGTGGCGACATTTCCACGCCCTGAAGCGTGACTCTGAACGAAACGAACTGTGATTGGTTGTTTGACATGTCAGTCAAACGGCCTCATGGGCGGGGCTTGGCCAATGACACAAGACTCCTCAACCCTGGACTCCATTTCCCATAACCCTCTGCCTAGCAACTCGTTATCAGACCACACCTGTTTCCAATCAGGAGGACTTTAAATGTTACACACACACACACACACACACACATGTTGGTTTTTATGGTTTACGGGGACTCTCCATAGGCGTAGTTGTTTTTATACTGTACAAACTGTATGTGTTATTGCCCTACACCTAAACTTAGCCCTCACAGGAGACGGTGCATTTCTTGCATTTTACTTTCCCCAAAAAACTCACTCTGTATGATTTATAAGCGTTTTGAATTATGGGGACACTGAAAATGCCCTCATAAATTACCTTCACCTTGTAATAACCTGTCATACCCATGTCATTATACACATTTGTGACCTCATAAACACACACACACAGGGCTGAGTATGTTTGTCGTTAGCCTTCTCCTACTTTCCATGTTCTTTTAGTGCCTTTATCACCAGCAGGGTGGATTAATGTAATGGTCTCCTCACCGCCTTCAAAGAAGACCATTAGACAGCTGCAGCTCATCCAGAACGCTGCTGCTGCCAGGATTCTGACTAGAACTAGAAAATCTGAGCATATCACACCAGTCCTCAGGTCCTTACACTGGCTTCCAGTTACATTTAGGATTGATTTTAAAAGTACTTTTACTCGTTTATAAGTCACTCAATGGTCTAGGACCTAAATATATTGCAGATATGCTCACTGAATATAAAACCTAACAGACCACTCAGATCATTAGGATCGAGTCAGTTAGAAATACCAAGGGTTCACACAAAACAAGGGGAGTCGCTTTTAGCTATTATGCCGCCCGCAGCTGGAACCAGCTTCCAGAAGAGATCAGATGTGCTAAAACATTAGCAACATTTAAATCCAGTCTCAAACGCATCTATTTAGCTGTGCATTTGTTGAATCCTTGAGCGCTGTGCTACGTCCGAACTGACTGCATTATTTTTATGTATATATCCTTTTCTATTTAACTGTTTTAAATTTCATTTTAAATCAAATTTCTATATAATTTTAAAATTCCTTGTTTTATTATTTTTAACTCCTTGTTTTTATTGCTGTGTGAATGATTATTTCACTTTCTTTGCCTATGTAAAGCACTTTGAATTACCCTGGACTGTGTATGAAATGTGCTATTAAATAACTTGCCTTGCCTTGCCTAGTGTTCTGGTTTCCTTGCCTGTGTTTTGATCCTTGGACTGTCCGTTGTTTTTGATGGTTTGCTGCGTGTCCTGATCATTACTCTTTGCCTTGACTTGGATATCGTTGTTTGACCCTGCCTTTCTGACTGTGCTCTTAGTAAAGCCTTGCATTTGGAGTCACGTTCATCCGTTACAAAATGTTCAATTGTGATGAAAATAATGCAAAGAAACATTCAAAATTTTAATGCAAATATGAATTCTTAATCTTTAGTGAAATATTTTTCTTGTCACAAAGAGTTCCGTCACCTTTTGTCCAAAATAAATAATCAGTAATCTGTATCAGACTGTATGCTGAATTAAACCTCCAGTGTTTTCTGACCGACAAATTATACATTTATTTATTTTTATGACTTGAAATGGTACTAAACTTGGTAAAGGTTTTGGCACTTGCATTGTGAACACCAAAAAAATAATAAAAGACATAATTAAAAAGTTTAAATGGAAACAAATGGGAAGTGAATTTCTCTAGTGGACACGTTTGGTACTGCGACCAAACTAAATTTAATTTTTTTAACATATCAAGCTCAAACTTACTTAGATTTATGGCTTTGATTTTTACTCCGTTTTAGAGTAAATCTAGTTTTGGTAAAAAAATTTTTGAATTTTTCACTTTCCCTCACTTTTTAAACATATCACTTCAGCAATATACTTCCCCAAGTGTCTTCTTTAAAAAGAGAACAATTTAAAAGCATTCAATATTTACAACAGCTTAAGTTTGAATATTAATTTTAATGTCTGTACAGAAAAAGTGTTTTTTCAGGTAATAAACGGATCATACCTATTCCATAAATATAATTCAGTAGCATAAAATACAAAATATTAAATAAAAAAACATCAAACTAAAATACAGTACATTGATTTAATTGCAATAAAACAGTGGTTTGAGCTCCATGTGAGCCGCAGCAGAAGGTTACATATCTGGTTACGTGAGACAAGAAATCAAAGCTAGAGACTCTTAAACGTCTGACAGATCTTGTGTCACATTATTCTCTGAAAAGCTGATTTACACAAACATGAGAGACGTGGCCTTTACTGCAGTCCGGGAATATGCTGACCTTTCAGATATTATTATGATGAGCGATGCTCGTTAAACGGCTGAGAATATCAATTAGCTGTAAACGAGCGAGAGGAACTTACTCATTCTGTCACACTAAACAACTTTAATTACGTCATAATTTAACTTTTTAAAGTTTTGAATGTTGGAGTTTTTGCACATATTCATCCTTGATCTCTTCTTTTCTCTGTATAGTCTGTAATTCTCCTCTTTCATTGATTTCTGCTCGCAGGTTCATCATTATAAACGATGCCGCTGTCCTCGCCGGAACCTCGAGCCCATCTGTCTCCATAGAAGTTATTTCCCATAATGCCTCTGAGACGGAGAGCGCTCGCTCGCTCTGAACGGCCGGCCGTGGGGAGGATATTGTTCTCTCTCCGTTTCCATCATCATCATCGGCTCATCGAAGCCTGTCGCTGGAGATGGAGTGGCAGCTTCATCCACCAATCAGAGACGTGTTTGCTTCGTAAGTGAAAGAAATATAACTTAAAGCTAAATAGAATATTTTGTTGAAATAATAAAAATGACACATAACAACATTACTCATTAAAATTCAATCTAATACTTCATATTAATACATATAGAAGTATATAAATAATACTAAACACTGATATTAATGCAATTTGAATAATCTTGAAATCAAAATAATTTTCCTGTTTATCGCTGTAATTAAATAATCTGTATTCTAAAGCGATATAGAAAAAATGAAAGCTGAAATAAAATGAAAATATTGGATAAAAAACTCAACTTAAATTAAAACTTGGCAATTAATTTTTTCTTGGCAGCTAACCGAAATTAAATTTTAAAGTTAAATAAATATATATAAATATAAATTAAAGCTAAATAGAAAAAAAGACCAAAAGAAAACAACACTACTATAATTTAAACAAATGAAAATCAAAAAATTATATTAATATACTAAATATGAGTAAATAAGACAACACACACACACAGTATATACTGATGTTACATAAGAGCTGTGTTTGTGAAGCGCTGACTCTGGCTCTGCGGCTTGAAATGAGCGTTGTGTAATTAAAGTCCCAGGCTTCCAGTAATCAGTTAATGGTCTCGTATCAGGCTAATTATAAAATCACAGAAGTTAGGATGCGATGAACATCTCTTGCATGTTGTAATCCAGCAGAAAGCGCCTGAATCCGGTGGAAGAGTATCTTTATTATTCTGAATCCTAAACACACTCCGTCTCTTCTGTGAATCTATAACACACGCCTGCTAATAGATCAGCGCTGACCGCTTCGTTAGACTGAACATTAGCAGACTTTACCAGCCGCACACGATGAATGTGCCTCGTTATAAAACACACTTTATTGAACATAAGACTGATTAGATTTAGTTTTAACTAAGGAAACACAGAGCAGGAGGCCAGATACAGCTTTAGAGCCCGAGCAGACGGATCCGGTGTTGACCTGAAGTCTGCTTCTGATGTTCATCGTTAACCTGAAACTAATGCGTCTGTATGTAAATGAGCTGTGTTGTGATTGGCTGATCTCTGCGTTGCCTTTCTTCAGGGTGGAGCGAGGTTTATACTTTCAGTTTGAACGCAGGGGTTTTTTCAATTTTTTTGTGCCATGGACCCCCAAATATGATGTGTGGGTGTCTCTCTGTGTGTGTGTGTGTGTGGTGTGTGTGTGTTTGCTTGTTTGTGCATGTGTGTTGTGTGTGTGTTTGCTTGTTTGTCCGTGCGTGTGTGTTTGTTTGGTTTGTTTTGGTTTGTTTGTTTGATGTGTGTGTGTCTCTGTGTGTGTGTGTTTGCTTGTTTGTGCATGTGTGTGTGTGTGTGTGTGTGTTTGTTTGCTTGTTTGTTTGTGTGTGTGTCTTGTGTGTGTTTGTTTGTTTGTTTGTTTGTGTGTGTGTGTGTGTGTGTGTTTGTTTGTTGTTTGTGTGTGTGCTCTGTGGTGTGTGTGTGTGTTTGCCTTTGTTTGTGTGTGTGTGTGTGTGTGTTTTATGACGATATTTTTCAACTCGTTGTGTGCGTGTCTGTGTGCGTGTGCATGTGCGTGTGTGTGTGCGTGCGTGCGTGTGTGTGTTCAGGAGGCCCCGGGTGGTTCACCCACAGAATAAGAACAGTGGCTGATGCATTTCCACTGTGAGGTCAAAGGTTACTTCAGTTTGTGACTCACGGTCAGAATGATAAAAATAAACAACACAAAAACAGAAAATGATTAGTTCCATGTGTCAGTTGAGCTCAGGAATGATTTCTGAAGAAGAAAGAACCGTCCAGACTGCACTCATGTGCATCATACATACACCAGAGTAGCCACGCCCCCTCATTACCATATTATGAAGAAATGTTTTGTAAAGCGCTATATAAATGTAACAAATTAAATTGTATTGTAGCCTCCGCACCGAAGAGAGTTAGCGTGATTGTTCAATCGAAACTGAAAGTAAAACGTCCACGCGCATTCAAAAGCCCTTTTATAACCCGACTCCCTGATGCGCGCAAAACTAGGCTCGACAATATCTAGGCTGTTATGTGGAATAGGTTGTATAGTTGTCTATAGCTCTGTATAAATGCTTGGAAATGTGGTTTCTATTTGCACTTTGAAAATTGAGAGTAGCCTACTTTGATTATGGCTGCACTTATTGTTTGCACTTAATAAGTCTAACTGCTGTTTATTTTTATGTCTATGTTCAATTTGTGAAGAGAGTTCAGTGAGGAGGTCAAACGTTTTAGAAACTCATAATTCATGTACAGTTCTCAGGTCTGAAGAGACCACTTCATTGAGTTTGTGGCTAAACCTTTTAAAGGGCTTGAGTGTTGTTGTCTTTTATTACATATGATAAATCATGCTCTGAAAGTAGAACTGAAATGACATTTATTATAAGACGATTAGGTGAGACGATTCATAATTCACCTGCAGACTATTTTTCCAGTCATGTATTTGGTCATTAAAAAATAATGTGTAAAAATCTAGCCTTGTCTCGTTCTCGTGTCCCGTCTCGTCTCTTGACTTAAGCGTCGGCATTTATGATAATCAAACAACAAAAGATGGAGAGAAAAACACTCCCTGCTCTTGACGGAATAGCATGTGTAGCTTTTATAAGAATTTAGTGAATCACGTTTGCATCAGTGCAACCAATAAATAAACTACTTCTAGAGCACAACACTGTTTACAAGAGCTCATAAGTGTCCCTGGAGCACAGACGCAGTCATAAGCAGCACAGGTATATTTGTAGCAATAACCAACAATACATTGTATGGGTCAAAATTATAAATTTTTCTTTTATGACAAAAATCATTAGGATATTAAGATCATGTACCATGAAGATATTTTGTCAAATTCTTACCGTAAATATATTAAAACAATTTTTGATTAGTAATATGCATTGCTAAGAACTTCATTTGAACAACTTTAAAGATGATATTTAGATATATATTAGATTTTTTTTGCACCCTCAGATTCCATATGTTCAAATATTGTCCAATCATAACAAACCACACATCACTGGAAATATTATTTATTCAGCTTTCAGATGATGTATACATCTTAATTTTGATAAATTGACACTTATGACTGGTTTTGTGGTCCAGTGTCACACATTTCTTTATTGATCTAGTACTTGATTCTGCTCTTAAAATTCACCAGATTTATGCATTTAAATTTAAAATGAACAAAATGTTCTAACAAGGGCTATTTCAGTCTGTGTGCGTGCGTGCGTGTGTGCGCACCAGTTCACCTTAATATTTGCGTGTGAACCATGTGTCACTAAATACATGTCTCCTGTAAAGCATACTGATTAAGGGGGGCCTCACACAAAGAGCAGCCTGGGGGCCCCTGACCTCCTTTAATCCGCCCCCGTGTATATACACAAATAACCACAAACGAATGGCAAGTAAAGCATTGAATTGAAGTATAAAAACTGGAAAACATACTTCAAAAAACTGATTTTTACAGTGTGTTTGACCTGCGTTATGATTGAGCTGACCGGTGTGATCCTGACCCGCGACTGCACTGTGAATCAATAGCCCCGCTGACCCCGGAGCATCATCCATCTGACCCGAGCTGTTCAAATCTGCTGGATAAAGAGAGAGAACCCGACTGAAAGCAGCAGCCTCGGGCTCTTCAGCGCCGCTAAAGACACGAAACAAACACTGACCTGCTAATCTAATCCACCAATATTATACATTCATTTTAGATATTAGATTATATACTACTTTTTTGAAAGAAATTGATATTTTTATTCATCTAGGATGCATTAAATTAATCAAAAGTGCCAGGAAAGACATTTATAATATTTCAAATAAATGCTATTCTTTTGAATTTTCTATTCATCTGTGAATCCTGAAAAATAAAATGCATCACGGTTTCCACAAAAATATTGTGGCAGCAAGCACGACTGTTTTCAACATTGATAATAATCAGAAATGTATCTCGGAGCAGTAAATCAGTATATTATTATGATTTCTGAAGATCATGTGACACTGAAGACTGGAGTAATGATGCTGAAAATACAGCTGCGCATCACAGAAAATTACATTTAACAGAAAACAGCTATTTTAAATTGTAATAATATTTCACAATTTTAGTGTTTTTACTGTATTTTTGATCAAATAAATGCAGCCTTGATGAGCAGAAGACTTAAAAAAAAAAGTGTTAATTGACCTGTTAATGAACTTTTAATGTAGTCTACGTTGACACCTTGGCGTCCACACTAATGCACAATATTGTTTTGCTCATTATATTTGCTCAAATATATAAATGCTCTTCCTTTTGGATTCTGATTGGCTTGTCAGTGTTAACGTTCATCAGCAGGAGTAATAATCATTCTAATGATATTGTTCTCCTGTGTCATTATCGTTATAGTTGTAGTGTGGATTTCTCCTAGTATTAGAATGAAATATGAAATAGTCAGTGCTCTTGGTGTGAACGAGCCGTAATGAAGTCTGTAGCTTTGTTCACAGTTTTCGAGGATCATCAAACTCTGCTGAGAATTGGAGGTTGAATGAACTTTTGACATCAACAACAAAAGATGGTAAGTGTTTTCTCCTTCCGGTTTAATTTGCTGTTCTGAATATAAATGAGTAGATATGCAAATGTTTATTTATTTTAATTCAGTTAATTGCAAATGCAATATTTCAGCTTTAATTTATTTAATGAAATGTTTTTTAAATTATAGCGTTTTTGAATATTTAAAAACCGTAACAATATATTTATTTATTACATTTTAATTTTTTGATAAAAAAAAATCTAAATACATTTTTGATTAGATGCATTAAATTCTGCGTTTGAGTTCAGTGCTGAGTCTGTGTTTGTCTCTGAGGGCCGGTGTGGAGCTCAAGATGAGCGGCGATGCTGTGAAAGCGTGCCAGAGCATCAGCACGACATATGCAGCAGCACCTGGACACACTCACAACACTCACTCACACACTCACTCACTCACTCACACTCACACACAACACACTCACTTCACTCACTCACACACACTCACTCACTCACACTTCACTCACTCACACACACACACTCACACTCACCACACTCACTCACTCACTTACACACACACACTCACTCACTCACTCACGCACACACGCTCACACACTCACTCACTCACTCACTCACTCACTCACACTCTCACCCACCTCTCTCACACACACACTCACACTAACACTCACACACACACACTTACACTCACTCTCACACACACACACACTCACACTCACACACACACACTCTCTCACAACACACACACCACACTCACACTCACACACACACACACACTCTCACACACTCACACACACACTCACACTCACTCGCACAAACCTCACACACGCACACACTCGCACACACTCACACACATACGCACACACTCTCACACACACTCTTACACACACACACACACACACTCACTCACACACACACACACACAACACACACACACACACACACACACACACACACACACACACAACACACACACACTCTCTCTCACACACACACAAATTCTTAAAATTATGCATTTATGTAAAATCCAAACTGCATTCATCCCACTAATACCTTGATGCATAAACTTCTACTTTATTGCCTTGTTTCAGTTTTCAAGAGCCAGAAGTGAGTGAAAACGCTCCCAGCATCTTCAACTTGATTTTCTCTTTCAGAAGTGTCCACAAGCCCCAGCTGCTTCAGGAAGGGGCCGTTTACCAGCTCCGCGGAGGAGGAGAATCAAGAAGGCCCTGGGGTTAGTGATGCTTGACTGCGTGAAAATATACACAACACATGCATATTATAAAGACGCTCAAAAACACAATTAGGCCTAAATTTAAGATTTATGTATTTGAATTGAATACAAAATGTCATATAATTTGGATTACACAGGTTTAACATAAACAAACAAGGCTTATTGTAGTTAACTAAAACATGTTTTTTGTAAAGGGAAATTGTTTGCATGATAATTATCCCTCATTGATTAAGATCAGCTGTCAACAATTTACAATTGTGCCTATATAAGTGTGGTGTTTGGTTTTTTGGCCTCATGAGCACTGAAGAAAGCATGGGCTGAAGCGTCTGTTTTTAATGCATTTTGCACTTTTGACACTTTTCCACTTTTGCATATGAAAAATTAAAAACAAAATTTTTGGTAGACCTTTTTTGATCTGTTTGAATTTTTGCAGTGTGCGGACAAATTCAGCTACCTATAGGACAGTTAACTAAAACTAAACTAAAAAAAACATTAACTGAAATAAAATATAAAAACTAATTTCAGCTGGTTGCTAAGGTAACGTTTTTAATTTAGTTTAATTTGTACTAAAATAACAAACTAAAACTGACATTAAAATTAATACAATTATAAAGACATATAAATATAAAAATAAAAAACTACTAATTTTAACTAAAATTAATATAAAGATTAAAACCAAAATTAAATAAAAAATACAATAATAAAATGTAAAAATTAATTACAACTATAATAATATCTCATGGATACTAAAATAACACTGAAAGCAACGAATATTCTTAATGTGATGCATATTTATCATACCTAGATGATAAATTAAATGGGTAAGAAATATGTAAGATATGTATAATAGTACTAATAGACTAAACATAAATGCACAATATCCAGATTTATTTTATCATAAATTCAAATCAGTCTCATATGTTTTAAATAACTTAATATAGCCAGTTCTTTTTTCTCAATTTTTAACACACTGTTCATACTTTTTAGCTGAATAAATGTAATTGTTTTCACAATTTATGCTGATTGTAAGCAATTAGATTTTGAAAATATGATTATATGAATAATAAAATGGATGCAGATAGTTAATAATAAATGATGTTTCATTTATATATGACTGACAAATATGCATCACATTACGTGTATTAGTTTGAGTTGAAACTGTGACATCTAAATGAATGGGAATTTTATATGCAGTTCAAATACATAAATCCTAAATTTATGCCAAATATTTTTGGGGGTTTTTGTAGTGTCCACCGGTTCCAGTTGTCAAATCCACACTGTAAAAAATGACGGTAAAAGACTGTAAAAATGCCACAGTATAAACCTGTTAAATGGTTACGGTAAGTTACCCTACGGTTAACAACTGTATTGGACAATAAATGTAATTTTACGGTAATATACCGTTTTTGGAAGTGAAAAAGAACGGATAATTTACAGTGAATAACCGTAAATTGGTGTTTTTTGTTAAAATAACTGTTTATTGTTATCAGTTTTGTACATTAGGGTTGTATGTTACATCTAATGTTGTTTAATTAATATGTATTGCATTATTTCAGTTACCGTGATGGAGTTTAGTGTTTGTGTGAATAACATGCACCTTCTATATATGTTAAAAGCTGCTTGTGATTGGCTTTGGCTCATCATGTGACTTTCTCATCACCACCTGCTTTTGGTGGTTATCACAAAGGCACAAAACAGTACTTCAATAGGTTGGTATATTAACATTATATCAGTTAATGAAATTACGGTATTTAACTGTAAAACCTAAAACTTCACAACCATATTTTTACAGTAAAATTCTGGAAGCCACAGCCGCAGTTTTTTTACCGTAAATTGTACAGATTTTCTTTACAGTGGCAGGCGTTTCTAATGATGGCCTGTACCTGTTTAACCCGTAACACACAGCCTGCAGCGCTGGATTACTCTAAACCGGCTGGAGTTTTCTGTCACAGAAATGCACCTGAAGTCGGAGCACAAGGATAGAAGCAGCGCTGGTTGGGAAGTCAATAGTGCGAGCTGTTATTGTGTGTCAGCGCTGAGAGAGAAGCTTCAATGCGACCGTGACCTATATTTACTGCTCGAGTGCGTTTCACTCTTGTGACGCTGAGAGAGATTCTGGACGGAGAGACACGGATGAGAGAGAGAGAGAGATGAGCAGAGACATCTGGTAAACCGCAGGCTTCACCTCAATGACACACACATGCAGCAAACACACTTTATATCAACATAGCTAAGGCAAAACACCACAGGTGAATAGGGGGAAAACATTTAAAGGAACAGTTTACCCAAAAATAAAAAAGAGGTGCAAATGGACTCGCCCTCAGGCCAGTCGAGATGTAGATGAGTTTGTTTCTTCATCAGATTTGGAGAAATGTGTGACTGCATCAGTGTCTCAGCAATGGATGCTCTGCAGTGAATGGGTGCCGTCAGAATGAGAGTCTGATAAAAACATCACAATAATACACACCACTCCAGTTCCATCACTTAACATCTGGAGAAGACAAAAGATGTGTGTTTGTAAGAAACTGTTTGATTTCGCTGACATATTAAAGCTTTTTACTGAAGGTTCTCTCACAGATATGAGCAAACAGCCTTCCAGTAATATTAATATCATTTGTTTTATAAGTTCCCTGGTCTGTAATAATGTTCTTAAAACGTTAGCACAAAAACATTATTTATACATCGTTCATGACATTCATCTACCATTTTTTAATGTTACTATTTGTTTTAGAATATTCAAACGTAACATTCCATAATGTTTACAAAATGATACAATTAAATGTTTCCTTAACGTTTGAATAATCAATAAATAACGTTCCAAAATATAAAAAAAACTGGATGTTTTGAATGTTCTCAGAACGTTCAGAAATAAAAAAAAATTAAATTAATGGGAGGAAAATGTTTTTAGATTTAAATGTTTTTAAATGTTATTTTTTGTCAACAGACAGAAACAAAAATACATTTGTGTGTTTTTAGGAATAAAATGTTCTGTATAATCAGTATAAATGAAATATGAACAAACCCCTCAGTAAAAAGCTTCAGAATATAGAGAGGAATAAATCAAAGTTTTGGTGTTTGTAAGAGAAAAAAACTCTTGGAATCGAAATATATAAAGCGCAATAAAATTAACACCTAAATGTGTATTTTGGCTGTTTTCTTTCCACTAGATTGAAACAAAACATTATGAAAAGCCTCAAAAGACCAGTGCATGAAAAACTGTTTTGCTTTTAAAAATCAATTGCAAATCTAAACCCACACGCACCTGTAAATCCTGGGATTAAACAAAGACGCAGAATATCCGACTAGCAAAGCTGCACGGAAGATAAATGGAGTGCACAATAACGAGATCTGTAATTGGCTCAATCTTTCACTCAGTGGAACGATTTACTCAAACCCGATTGAGTTGTTTGTCTGTTTGACGGGCGGCTTGTTTGGGGAGATCACGGGCTTTAATGCCATCATTAATTCACTTCATAAAGCACCAGGAAAATAAAGATGTTTTAATAAGACACACTTGAGTGATTGAATGAGTCGAGCCTGGAGAATAAATCAATCGTTCATGATTTACCCTTCACGACAGTCCAAACCTTCACTTTCTTCTGTTGAACATGAAATCATATGGGCTGTAGATTTATTGTACTTTTATGCTGCTTTTGTGGAGTTTAACAGCCATCTGCATTAGTGAGTTTGAACCCATGGCACGGCGTTGCAAGCACAATACTGGACCATTTAAGCTCTATTTAGCTGAT
>JAPDDN010000463.1:0-12500 GCA_027422405.1 Ptychobarbus kaznakovi
ATACAAATTTCAGTCCTCATAAACCACATAAACATTCCACACCCACACACACACACAACACACACACACACACACACAGTACACACACATCACTCACTCACTCTCTCTCTCCACAGGCACACACACACGCACACACACACACAAGCACACACACTCTCTCTCTCTCACACACACACACACAGGCACACACACACACACACACACACACACACATCACACACACACACACACACACAGACACACACACACACACACACACACACACACAACACACACACACACACACACACACACACGCACACACACACATTTACTCAGCTATCTAAATGGGCACATTGCATAGACATCTGTTAATTTTTATATAAAGCTAAATAAACATAAATACTGTAACTATAACTACTACAACTACCATAAATTATAAACACTAAATCTTAACCCAGCTAACCGGGAACTAACAACTTTCACTAATGTTTTTAAAAGTTATAGAAATGTTCTTAAAGTCATGTTTATGGAACGCTCTTGTAACATTATTAATATTTGATATACTTTCTCATAACGTTGAGAGAAAATATTTATAGATCATCATCCTCTGAACGTCTTTCTGCTATTTGTACTTGAACATTATACATGTTTTTATAACCTTTAAATACAAAAAGTGGACATTTTAACATTCTTAGAATATTAATAAATAGGGCTGGAATTTCACGATTCGATTAGATTTAGAATTTAATTCAATTTAATATTTATTTTGGATATATATCAGGTACAGTCAACGAGATAAAATCTCTTAACTAATGCTTTAAAAATAATGAGTCAGTTGGTACATTGCTTTAATATTTAAGTGATTAATTAACTGATTTATATACAAATGCTTAAATTACACTCAAATTACATTTTTATAATAATAAAGTTACAGTTGGATAATTTTATTTCTACTCCAATCCGTTTTTTGAAATGTAAACATTTAAATGTTGGCTGTCATAAAAACTCGCTAAAGATAAATTAAAGATTGTTGATTTCATGAAATATGAAACTTTGTTTCATATCAAAAGCTTGCTGCCATTTATTAATGGGTGGAGTGCTACAATATTCTGGTAATTAACTGAAAACAGCCTAATCAATTTTTTGGGTTTTAATAATCAATATCGTTTTGTAAAAATCAGATTTGATTAAAATCGAGAAATTTAGATTTTTTTACCCAGCCCTATTAATAAATATTTAATAACGTTATATTTTGGGTTAATCAAATGTTGTTACAAAAGTCTGAACGTAACTTTATAACCATGACAAGAAAACTAAACATTTTTAGAAACATTTCAAAGCAATGTTTTAATAACCTAAATTAGTTTAACATCTCAAATTAACATTATTTACAATATTTTGTACTGTTTCCACAAATGAAGACATCCAAAAAAAGAGGTTTTGTCAGGTTAAGCTCATTTAAGGATACAAACTTGTCCCCAAAAGATATAAACACACATCTCTAATCTGCATTTACCAAAAAACTCAGTTTCGTCTCAAACTTTCAGTGCTGGAAGAAAGCCAGACTCTCACAGTCTTTGTTTATTCAGTCTGTATGTGATCCAAACACAGTTTTAACGATCGTGTTTTCCTCTCTCGGGATTGTTGACGTCGTCTCTGTGCAATCGCACTGATTGTTCCTGACATGCCTTGAATTGCACATGAATCGTGCTCTTGTTAAGCGTTTAACCATTAAACAGCGGCGTTCACATTAACTAGCGTCGGCAGCCAATCGAACAGCCTGCACTGTAATGAAGCTCTCCGCTCGTTTGATGAGGCTCAATTAAGCCTCATTTATTTGACACACTGTCACATTCCATACGGACGCCTGGACGATGAACGACTGCTTTCATTACAGTAACCTGGGAATTAAAGGTCCTGAGCAATTGGCATATGAAACTGGAGTTATACAGATAAACGCCTGCGAGACAAAGCAGATATTGAGTTTCTGAAGAACCGACTGGATGGATATTAAAATAAAGGCATCTTTATAGTGCAAAACGGTTCTGAGAGGACCTTTGGGGAACCAAACATGGTTCTTCTATGGCATAACCCCCTTTAGAAACCTTTATTTTTAGGAGTGTAATTAGACTGATTCAAAAAGTGAGTCTTTTTGACTGATTCATTAGAGGAATCAGTTAGAGAGTCATTTGTTCATGTGTCAGACTCCTCTGTTCACATTGTAGTCATTAAACTGATTCAAATAGTGAGTCTTTTTGATTGATTCGTTACAAGGAATCAGTTAAAGAGTCATTTGCTCATGTGTCAGACTCCTCTATTCACACTGTAGTCATTAGACTGATTCAAATAGTGAGTCTTTTTGACTGATTCATTATAAGGAATCAGTTAGAGAGTAATTTGTTCATGTGCCAGACTCGCTGTTTAGACTGTAGTCATTAGACTGATTCAAATAGTGAGTCTTTTTGACTGATTCGTTACAAGGAATCAGTTAGAGAGTCATTTACACATGAGTCAGACTCCTCTGTTCACACTGTAGTCATTAGACTGATTCAAATAGTGAGTCTTTTTGACAGATTCATAAGAGGAATCAGTTAGAGAGTCATTTGCACATGAGTCAGACTCCACTATTCACACTGTAGTCATTAGACTGATTCAAATAGTGAGTCTTTTAGACAGATTCATTAGAGGAATCAGTTAGAGAGTCATTTGCACATGAGTCAGACTCCTCTGTTCACACTGTAGTCATTAGACTGATTCAAATAGTAAGTCTTTTAGACAGATTCATTAGAGGAATCAGTTAGAGAGTCATTTACACATGAGTCAGACTCTTCTGTTCACACTGTAGTCATTAGACTGATTCAAATAGTGAGCCTTTTAGACAGATTCATTACAAGGAATCAGTTAGAGAGTCATTTGTTCATGAGTCAGACTCGTCTGTTCACACTGTAGTCATTAGACTGATTCAAATAGTGAGTCTTTTAGACAGATTCATAAGAAGGAATCAGTTAGAGAGTCATTTGTTCATGTGTCAGACTCCTCTGTTCACACTGTGGCCATTAAACTGATTCAAACTGTAAGTTTCATGAGATGATTTCTGAGTCTTTTAGACTGATTCATTACAGTGAATTGCTTAGAAAGTAATTTGCTCATGATTCAGACTTCACTGTTCACAATGTAGTCAATAGACCAATTCAGATTGTGAGTTTGAGAGGTTTTTTTGACTGATTCATTAGAGTATATCAGTTAGAGATTGATTAGTTGATTAGTCAGACTCCACTTATATAAGAGCTGGACTCCATCACATGGATCCGTGTGTTCATGTGGATCGCTGTAGATGATCATCACCTCACACAAAGACGAGTCATTACGTCCCGAAAGCTCACAGCAACATGCACCAAACACCACAGAAACTCCCTGAAATCAATCCCTGAAATCGGACACCTCCATCGGACCCATCGCACGCATCCGAGCGCCATCCGATCTGAAGAACCCAGGAGCTGATGCTCCACATGAAGCTCAATGACTGAGACGCTCTTGAGTTTCCAGAGACTCAATTTTTACGTCCATACATTAAAATGTCATTAAAATGAACATAATACATTAACATATTTGGCAACTGGAAAAATGCAACTATGCAGCTGTGTGTGTGTGTGTGGTGTGTGTGTGTGTGTGTGTGTGTGTGTGTGTTGTGTGTGTGTGTGTGTGTGTGTGTGTGTGTGTGTGTGTGTGTGTGTGTGTGTGTGTGTGTGTGTGTGTGTGTGTGTGTGAGAGAGAGAGAGTACGGTAAAAAAAATTATATAGGAAATATTACGCCTGTAATTTCAAAGTGAAGGCTTATGATAAACCCTACTCTTAAAAGCGCTCTTTTATTTCCTTCTTGGACAACCAACCAATCACAGTCTTCAAAAGACTGTATCTATAGCAACGAGGTCAGCCCCGCCTCCTCAAACAAGTTTTTGCCCTTTCCTCGCTCAGAGTTGCTCTCAGATTGGTCCTGAATCACTTTTAAGCTAAGACTCCTCATTAGAAATGCTTAAGCTAAATTAGGAGCTCTCTGAGGGGATTCTTAGAAACTTTTAGTAATACGGGCCCCGCAGATCAAGAGCCGGTTCTGATAAACCATGAGTTTGACTGAAGAATCGACATGCTTTGATTCACAACCGTGGATCTGAATTCAGCTAGTCACACAGGGAGCCAATGTAAAAATGTGTTAAATATGATGACAATTATATAAACTAAATAATATGTTATGCAGGTAATCAAGTCTGTAAGATCTGTAAACCTTTAAGGCATTTAAAATCTCTAGTCAAAACTCTCAAATAAGTACAATAGGAATACAAACTTTGATTTTATAGTTAAAAAAATATGAAATTTAGAGTCTTAGATTTTTAATTCTGCTTCCTTACATTCAAATTCTGCATTCTGTTTGCTAACTCAATTCATATTCAGGAAGTGATGTAATTTAGGAGCCATTGATCTGAATATATTGGTTTAAATAGAGACGTACTGTTCATACAGTATATGAGCATTACTGAAGAGCTGATATTAAATTTTGGCATTTAATAATTTGGCATTTTTAAAACGGCATAAAGCGGAAGCAGCATCAGATCTTTTTATCCTTATTGTGACATACATCTGAATATAGCGGATTATTGACAAAGAACAAATGTGGGGCGGGAATTGGTTAATATATCGATTGTTGATTGGGTGTCGAGATGTGGGCGTGGCTCTCAAATGTGTATGCAAATGAGCGTGAGCTCAAGAGGCGGGGCTTATGAGCACTACACTCTTAAAAACAAAGACGATGCCATAGAATAACCTTTTTTTGTCTAAATGGTTTCATAAAGAGCCTTTAACATCTGAAGCTGAAAAAAAGCTTCTTTGTGGTAAAAGAAGCTTCTTTAGATTATAAAAAGGTAAGAGATGGTTCTTTATGGAACCAAAAATGGTTCTTCTATGGCATCGCTGTGAAGAATCTTTTATTTTTAAGAGTGTAGAACGATTGGAGAAGATCAAGTTATGACACCATGGTCAAAACATTATGAAATTTTTTTTTCTTTAAGCAACCAACAAGAAAGAATGTAAATATGGTTATATAGTGAATATAGATTTTATTTAACATAAAAATATTATAATATTAAATTATTTAAAAAATATATATATTTTGGATGTCTGTGGTGTTTCAATCAGATCAATACTTCCTGTGTGTACATGCATTTATAACATAGACAGACAATTTCATGTTCATTAGTGTATGTGGTGTTATGTTGATAACTTTTCATATTTTAACAAAAAAAATTATAAATACATACTTGCCTACTTTAAACCATTAATGCTGAGATCAGTAACAGATGTCTTATTCTGTAACATAACATCAAGTTTGTGATTAAAATTATTTAAAATCCGATTTTAATGGATATTGCTAATTAAAACAATGCGTCTTTACAAATTTCTGTGCCAAACCCAGTGCATGGATATAAAAGAGCAAACTGTGAAATTAAGGCAGTGACACTAACCATCACACATTCAACAGACGTGACCCCTGGTTGTAAAGAAAAAAAAAGGTAGTTACAGCACAAAGTAGGTTATATAAATAAATTATTCACGCAATAATGTTTAGGCAACGAGCAAAAACAAAGATGTGTCCTTTCTAAATCAAATTAAGTTTATTTTAAGGTAAAATAAAAATAATAATCCAACAACTGCCATGCTTGTCCAGTTGGTCTGTTTCTTTTCTCAATAGAAGCTTGAAACAACTTCTTGAGTACCGCAGCGATGAATGAAGGCATTGTGTGGCTCGCATTCCAGAGTCACGCCGTCTTATCATGAAGCGCTGTTTGTTTTAGCGAAGACCGAGCCATCAAACGCAGGTGTCTATATATTACAGCCCCCCACCCCCCTTAACCACCAACTTCGTGGCTGTGAGTTGTGCCATATGTAGGTCAGCGAAAAAAAAAATGTTGGCGTATAAGCAAAAACCGGCCGGTTGCTGCAACCCTTAAATTAGAAAAATTTAAATATGCATGGATGAATCGCGCATTTATAACATAGGCCTGCAACAACACAAGATGGACGACCGGCTGTTTGCTGATGACGGCGCTTCTCGTATCATTGTGTGGCTCGCAGCTGAAGCGCTGTTTGTTTTATGGGTGTGCTGTGGCTCAGATGCGGAGGTTACCGCGCGGCCTGCAAGCAGCTACCGTTCAGTGAAATGGAGATGCGGGAGGTCTCTATGAATCGTCAGGAGGAATAAACAGCTGCCACTCTGACGAAGAACAGACGAGTGTGAGGTAGAAACAGCCGTAGAAACAGAGACGTCTGTGAGGAAAGGGCTCGTGGGAGGCACATGTGTAACAGATCAGAGGAAGGAAACGCTGCCGGCGGCGACTCGGAGAGGTGAAAAGTGCTCCTGCGTCACTCCTGATGGACGGGTCCGAGCCCGACACTGGGAGCCTTGTGGTCGCCAGCCACATGGATGCAATTTGATCCTGAATATACAGCATTGTGAACGTCTGCAGAGTCTTGATCACTGCCGGCGTGTGTTTACATCTTCATCACAAAGCCAACAAGAATAACAAAACATACGCAAACAAATCTCTGAGATTATGTGCAGTGAGACGCCGGCCGCTAATCCAGCGATAAAACCCTTTCAGATGAGTATCAGCCTGAGCAACTGAAGGCCAGCCGACAGAAACATCTTATTTCTAGTGTTATTTGAACATTCAGAATGTTTAAAAATATATATTCTTGATTATGATTGAGGGAATGTTACTGTTAATGTTCTCTGAAACAAGTGTAACGTTTAAAGATGAACATCCAACGGAAACATTACAGAAAAAAAGTTCTGTGAATAATGTATGAATAATGTTTTTGTGCTAATATTTTGAGACAATTATAAAACAATAAAAAACAGGGTTACACTTTACTTGAAAGGGTGTACATAAGACTGACATGACACATGTCATGAATATGAAGGTTGTTTATGCATGTTTATGACAACTGTCGTTGTGTCATTCACTCAGTTATGTAATTTTTAATGCAAAGATGACACTGTTTGAGATGTCTTTGTTATGGGTTAGGTCAAATAATGTCATTGTTGCATTAAAAGTGACATAACTGAGTGAATGACACTTAATGACAGTTGTCATAAACATGCATAAAACCTCCTTCATATTCATGACATGTGTCAGTCTTATGTACACCCCTTCAAGTAAAGTGTTACCAAAAACATAAACTGCAAAAATCATAACTCCATCTGGATTTTCAAAATGTCCAGTTTAAAAAAAAAAAGTAAATTCTGGTTTTATATGAATGTTAAGGGAACATTTAATTTTATAATTTTGCAAACATTATGGGAACGTTACTTTTGAATGTTCTCTGAACGTTCTGAAACAAGTGTAACATTTAAAACAACATTTCAGAGAAAAACTTCCCATGAACAACATAAATATCGTTTTAGGAACATTATAACTACACAGCTAACAAAAATACATTCATAGAATGTGTTGCTAATATTTCATTGCATTCTAAATGTTCTCAAACACTCAAAATGTCCTTTTTTATAAATGTTTTAAAAAATTATCTTGGTTATATGAATGTTATGGGAACATTACATTTGATAATTTTCCAAATATTATGGGAATGTTACTTTTTATGTTCTCTGAATGTTCTAAAACAAATAGTAACATGTGCTAGAAAATGATAGAAAAACATCCAACTGAAACATTTCAGAAAAAAAGTTCCATTAATAATGTATAAATAATGTTTTTGTGCTAATATTTTATTTATTTATTTAGTCATTTAGCAGACGCATTTATCCAAAGCGACTTACAAATGAGGACATTATAGAAGCAATCAAAACCAACAAAAGAGCAACAACATGCAAGTGCTATTACAAGTCCTGGTTAGCCGAACGCAGTACACGTAGAAACGAATATATCGAATATAGACAAAAGAACCCTAGTGTTAGTTTTACAAGAAAAGCTAGCAGTTAGAGAATAAATATGCAATTGATAGAGGGTCAAATGTTTGTTTAACGAAGTTAACAGACCAGATAATTTTGAACGAACATTCACCAGCTTTGAGAGAACTCTTAGCTGGGATCGTTCCTTTAACTCTAGATGATCTAGAATCTGTGATCCGGACTCTGAATTATGTGCTTTGTGGACGTTACGCGGATGATGTTTTAATTTGCAGCCGCTCGCAGAAGCTCCACCTGCTCCTCAGAGATGATCTCATGAACTTCAAAGACTCCGATTCGCTTCAGAGCGTTTCATGTGTTTGTAGTTCAGAAGCTCAGGTCAGTAAATCACAAACGTCTCCATTCAGAGAGTCGAGGCTCAGGAGAATATCTCATGATTAAAGCGTCTGACTCCCTAAAAATAACCGCTAGAAGAAGAGCAAGGTGAGGATCTAAAATCTTAATTTACTCGCCCAAACCCGTATGACTGCACAAAAGAAGATATTTAGAAGAATGGGTTTTTTTCCTTATAATGAAAGTCATTGTTTGGTATCCAAGGCTCTTCAAAATATTTACTTCTGTGTTCCACTCGAGAAAGAAAGTCATACAGGTTTGGACCGACATGAGGGAGAGTAAATGATGACAGAATTATAATTTTAGGTGAACTATTCCTTTAAAACCTGTGCTTGACGACAGTTACAGAACCCAGAGTACAATTTTGCATTATTGATTTTCCTAGTTAATATTGTAAAGCTGCTTTGACACAATCTGTGTTGTTAAAAGCGCTATATAAATAAAGGTGACTTGACTTAAAGCAGCATAAACATGTTTGTCCACAGATTATAATGATCGTTAATATAAAGTAATTTTCTGCACTGATTTTACCTGTATTTATTAATTATGCATAGTGTTAGTTTTAGGGTCAACTCTTGTATTATGTTCAAACTCTGCATACAAAATTTGTCCATGTTTAGCTTAAAAACAATTGAGGTTAGCCAGTCTTTTATTTCGTGTATACAAGTTGAGATTTTGTCAATTTGGGTGGATAGAGTAAATTTGAATGTCATCAGCATATAAGTGGTAATTAAAGCCATGTCGGTGCAAGATTAGACGCAGGGGTAGTATGTAAATAATGAATAATAGTGGGCCAAGAACAGATCCTTGGGGGACACCTTGCTTCAAATGGACAGTAGGGGATTGAAAATCCTGCTCTGAGATGTAGAACTGTTTATCAGAGAGATAAGAAGAAAAACAAGACAGCACAGCACCAGAAATACCCACATCAGAGAGGCTGGAAATTAGTAAATCATGAAAAACAGTATCCAAAGCAGAACTAAGGTGTCGGAAAAGTATAGAGAGAACCAGAGCCACCAGAGAGTTGTAGTTGTTTTTTAAACAAATATGAACTATTTCTAAATAGTAAATCCAAAAAGATAGTGTCACAAAAAATATCCGATGTTAACCAGCATTTCTTACAACTCAATTTTAACACAGGGTTAAGGAAATGTCTGTAAACTTAACAGATAATGTTCTTGGCAGGAAAATACCAGCACCTTATTTTTTTTTCTTAAAATGCAAGACGAGCAATAATCAGACTATCAGTCTGTGTCTGTACATTATTGTCCAGCGTGGCCCCTTTAAGCAGCTCTGCTGGTCTGTAACGTCCCATGGCCCCTCACACACACACACACACACACACACACACACACACACACACACACACACACACACACCAACGGTGTTTCAGCCTGAAACTATGGCAACGGAATAAGAAAGCAGTCGCCATGATTAATAGATGAGAGAGGCAGTGCCAAACGCCGGCCTGGGGACGAGACACATGCACTGTCCCTCTCTCTCTCTCTCTCTCTCTCTCTCTCTCTCTCTCCCTCTCTCACGCCGCTGGAAACCACACACACACACACACACACACACACACCCGTCAGAACGACAACACGAACTCCCAGAACCTGTGAGAAAACACAAACTGTCAGCATCAAAGTGTGATTATTCAGCTCATCCCAGGCGGTTTCATTTGGACACCAGCTGAAGTTTGTCGTCATCAGACTCGTGTTTACAGGACAAACACTTATAGATTTGATTTCCCGCTCAAAACACTTTCTTACAAACAACAGGACTGAAGGAGCGGAGCTCAGACTTCTCAAAAACACTAAACACATCCAGCATGATCAGATTGATGTATGTACTTCTGCACATAAACTTGACCTTAAACTACTGCTTTATCATTTTTATAAAAAAAAAATTAACGCTGAATAGTGATACTAATCATGTTAATGCAGTCTCACAGTAATAAACAGCCACATAGCAGCATCAGTAATTTTAAATGTAACATCTAAATGCTTGCATACTGTTATTAACTTAGTTGCATTGTATTGTATTGTTTGTTTAACACCATTGTCATGCTGAAAATCATACTTATGTTACTAAAACTTAAAATAGAACAAAGATATTTACTAGTAAAGATATTGAAATATCTATAAATGGATATTGAAATATCTTTACTGAAATATAAACAGTACTAACAGCATGCAGACATTTACTTTTTACTATTCCATGCGGATCGGCACACTGTAAAAACAATACCGTAAAATTTACGGTAAAAAAACGAAACGGCAGCTGTGGTTGCCAGAATATTACTGTAAAAAAATACAGTAACAACATTTTACGGTTTTAAATCTTAAATTTACAGTTAAATACCATAATTTAGTTAACTGATATAATGTTAATATACCATCCTATTGAAGTACTGAAATATCTTTTGTAATACAAAACAAAAGCAGGGGGTGATGAGAAAGTCACATGATGAACCAAAGCAGCTTTTAAATAACAACATATATAGAAGCACATTCACACAAACACTAAACACCATCAACACACATGAAACTGAAATATGCAATAAACATTAATTTAACAACACATTATGTAACATACAATAAGAAAAAGTGTATGTTCTTTTTCACTTCCAAAAACGGTATAATACCGTAAAATGACATGTAATGTCCAATACCGTTCTTCAACGTATATAGTTGGGGAACTTACCATTAACCATTTAACGTGTTTCTACTGTCGCATTTTTACCGTTAAATTCACGGTAATTTTTTTACAGTGCACAGTCTCTCCATAAATCACCAACATCTTCAGAATGAAACATCTACAAACGTGAAAATGACAGAAGACGAATGATTTTAAAAGAGTTTTTTACTAAAGTAAGAGCGTCAAGAATCAAACCCATTCAAAACCTGAAACCTGATGTTGTTTTGCATCACATAAAAATACAGAAACGTGAGTTTTCCTTCTTCAAACGCACAATAATCCCCTTAAATGTTGCAATTGCTCAGTAATGTGGCCGGCTCATGCATTAAACATGATCATGTGAATCATAGATGAGAGTTATCGACAGCATTTCTGAGTCCGTGATTTACGCTGCGCTCCTTTAACATAATTGAGTGCTTTTCATTGGCCGTCATCAATAATTCAGGCAGAGCGAATCCTGGCCTCCACGGAGAAAATGTAAATACACGCCAGTGCAATTGACGCTCGCTGGTGTGACAAACAGCCATCAGTCACGCTCAATGCCGCTCTCATTGGCTTTGTGCAGGAGACTGCATCAGATGCCCTCGTTACAATCACATCCAAACACAGCTTGGTGCCACCTCATAATTCACTGCATTTCAATTCCAGCGCGTATCATTTCCAAGCAGCTTCACACAAAACCAATGTTTCTTCATCACAATTTAAGAGCAGTGCATAAGAAAAGAGCTGCATGCATGCTTCATTCACCCACTTTCTGTGACTGAGTCAAAGTCATGCCTATATTGCATAAATGTAACATAATTTAAGCAGAAACAATGAGCACATTAAAGCACTAATTACATGATCTTGATCACAATATAAGGAGCATTAGTCAGTTTTATGTTGAGTCAGAGCATTTCATTCTAGCAAATTTCATTTCACTCATTTTCACAAACATAAACTTTTAGACGCACTGTGAAAATAATAAATACACGCTTCCTGCTATTTAATATTTTCCTGATAATGAGCTTGATTGCTAACCTTAACAAAAATGGAAAATATCTGAATAAATGCAGAGGTGAACGATGAGGAGGAAATTAATTAAAAACTAATTATTGTACTTTGAATTATTTTTATATTTCAATTTCAAATTATATAATTTAGTGATTTTGTCCCTGGAGCACAGAAGCAGTCATAAGCAGCACAGCTATATTTAGTCAACAATACATTGTATGGGTCAAAATTATACATTTTTATTTTATGCCAAAAATCATTAGGATATTAAGATCATGTTCCATGAAGATATTGTGTAAATATATCAAAACTTAATTTTTGATTAGTAATATGCATTGCTAAGAACAACTTTAAAGGTGATTTTCTCAATATTTAGATTTTTTTGCACCCTCAGATTCTCAAATATTGTCCAAACCATACATCAATGTAAATATGATTTATTCAGATGATGCATAAATCTCAATTATGACTGGATTTGTGCTCCAGGCTCACAAATATTATGTATATTAAATAT
>JAPDDN010000463.1:17500-72320 GCA_027422405.1 Ptychobarbus kaznakovi
CATTATAGAATAATAATCATATATTCTCTTTCAGCCTTTCCACTGGCTACTGAATCATCCGGCTTTATTAGATCCGTCAGATGTTTAAACTAAAGCCAGGAGTGCTTTGAGGTTTTTACTGAATCATATTCATATTCATATTCACCGCAGCAATATAGACATAATCGTTGAGGTTGGTTAGCTGTCATATAGTCCAGTTGTGCAGCTGTGGTTACCAGAATTTAACCGTAAAAAATACAGTAGCAACATTTTAGGTTTTACCGTTTTAACTCATATTTACAGTTAAATGTCGTAATTTCATTAACTGATATAATGTTGATATTCCAACCTATTGAAGATAATAAACCGGTGTTTTCACTCTGAAACATGAAATGTGGAGTTATCTGCTTTTGTTTTAAAACAAACTTTTATTATATATTTAAAAAAGCAAAACATACTTTCTATGAACTTTAATTCTGTAAGTTACCTATATTTGTTTAAATTATTATTACTTAATAAAAAAATAATTAAAACTGCAGTTTGATTGATATTACTTGGAATGCACAATAAAAAAACAGAGTTATCTGTTGTTGCAAATGTACTCATCATATATTGATCTAATTTGATATTAATTTATGCAAATAGAATAATTTTGAGACAATTTTTTTTAACACACACACACTCTCTCTCTCTCTCTCTCTCTCTCTCACACACACACACACACACACACACACACACACACACACACACACACACTCACACACACACTCACACACTCTCTCTCTCTCTCTCTCACACACACACACACACTCTCTCTCTCTCACACACACACACACACACACACACACACACACACACACACACACACACACACACACACACACACACACACACACACACACACACACACACACACACACACACACACACACACACACACACACACACACACACACACACACACACACACACACACACACACACACACACACACACACACACACACACACACACACACACACACACACACACACACACACACACACACACACACACACACACACACACACACACACACACACACACACACACACACACCACACACACACACACACACACACACACACACACACACATACACACACACACATACACACACACAAATAAAAGAAATAAAAGAGGCAAACGGAGTATTTTGTGCCATGAATAAGTCAAACACTTCTGACTCCAGGCCTGTCATAGACAGAAACAGTTGAGGAGCATCTGATGAGGCGCTGGAGCCCTAAATACACCTTTGGGTGGCTCTGCGGCTCTGAAAGGTTAGATGTAGGTAAACCTGCCGGTATAGTGACAAGCACTCACAGCGTCTGCTGAATAAGTAATCGAGCCAGTGCTGGCACACCATAGTGCTCATCAATTTTTCAGCCGTGCTTCGCAGTTACTTACTGGCTATGCATGCGAGTATGAACGAGTCTGGTGTTATCTGACAATTCAGAGCTCGCATTTCTTATTCATCATATCCTGCTATAAAGACAGTTTCTGTTCTGCGCTCGCTGACCTTCAGTCGGGTCACTTGAAGAATCCCGCATTCACCCATCCTTGCTTAGAGCCAGCCGATGCCTAGATACAGCAGGAGCGAGTCCGGTCGTGTCTCGGAGATGTTTATGAACAGGTCAGACGCACCGTGACACATCTCCACGAGTCTGGAGGACTGTATGTGCACAAGCGTTTCACGACGCATTTCGAACACGCTCAGAAAAAACTAAGACACTGAGGCAATATACATTTATGCATTTAGCAGACGCTTTTATCCAAAGCGACTTACAGTGCATTCAGGCTATACATTTTTTTTTGACTGTATGTGTGTTCCCTGGGAATCGGCTTAGGCGTAAAAGAGCATGTAGTTATTGTGTTGGGGCACCGTACCTGAAATATGCTTAGGGCCCCCAAATCACTAAGTCCGCCCCTGAGTGCATGCGTGTGTGTTTGTCAGTGTTGCCAGATTGGGCGGGTTGCCGCCCAATTGGGCTTCTTTTGATCGGCTTGGACCGGAGAATAACGCATTGGGTGGGTAGACCAAATTTGGGCTGCTTTTAAAAAACTAAAAGCCGCCCAATCAGCTGCTTTTTTCTTCGCTTTTATCTTTAGTCATGTTATCTTAATATGTTCGAGCTCAAAGTATCACAGTAAAATAATGTGTAGTGCAGTCATCAACTCATTTTTCCTTAACGCAACCCCTTTGGTTCATTTTAACAGAGACTTGACAATCAATTTACCATCTTTTATGTTGGTGAGACGTGATGACTCGTGAGTGATTGGGTTTTGGCGCTGTAAAGGGCAAAATTTAAATGTGCAGCTATATATTTACTCATTCATTTTAATTTATAGACTTCAACAATTTAAGTGATTGTCATGGCAAAGTGGCTTAAATATAAGTTACATGATAAAGAGTCTTAAGAGTGACTCAAATCTCACAACGTGGATTAATTGAATAGAAGACTTCTAAATGTAATTGTATCTGAAATAAGAGAACAGTTGAATGATTTAATAAAAATCAAAACTGAATATGGGACTATACAATGCTGTCCTGCATCAGAACATCTTTTAAACCGTCCAAACTCTTGTATACTTGGCATTGACAGCTGCTGGACTTGAACAGTTTTGACTGTGCTAAGTTCTGCATTATGTTCTAAAATGTTTACTTCATGAAATACATGCTGTCTGAAGATAAAGCACAAGAGAAAGTTAAGCGCATTGTTGTTCATTGTTATTATTATTTTATTTTTGCTGTCAGATTATCATACAGTATGTATCAATGAATAACACATGTTTGGCTGCTGTGGGTGTGAATTAACATTGCTTTCTGATCACTTTATTGTGCACTTTTTTTGCACAAAAATGAGCTTTTTCTTACTGTGGACATTGAAAATGATGCATGTGTTCCTCCGGGGGTTATCAGTTAATTTCTTTTTTGAAAAGGTTCCTGGTCATTTTAAGCATATTTTCTGACTGTCTTTAACGCATTTTCCCTGTTTTGATCCATGTTCCTGTGAAATTTATTTATCTTTACCTTTTTTTGTCATTATTTTATTTTGAGGAGATAAAAGTGGTCCTTATCAACCTTGATTGACATGGTAATAAAATCATATCACATTATTTTGGCAGTTAAAATTTTGGGCTGGTTTTTGTTGAAGTGGGCAGGTTTTGGTGAGCTTTTGGGCTGGAAATCGTCAACCCGATCTGGCAACACTGCTGTGTGTGTGTGTGTGCACGCGCATATCAAAGCGACTTACAGTGCATTCAGGCTATACATTTATTTTTGTCTGTATGTGTGTTCCCTGGGAATTGAACCCACAACCTTTTGCACTGCTAACGCAATGCTCTACCACTGAGCCACAGGAACACCTATATATAGACATAATCGTCAATATAGACATAATCGTCGAGGTTGGTTAGTTGTTATTTAGTCCAGTTGTGCAGCTGTGGTTGCCAGAATTTTACCGTAAAAAATACAGTAGCAACATTTTAGGTTTTACCGTTTTAACTTAAATTTACAGTTAAATACCGTAATTCCATTAACTGATATAATGTTGATATTCCAACCTATTGAAGTACTGAAATCTGTACTGAAAGTACTGAAAAAAGCAGGTGTTAGTGAGAGTCACATGATGAACCAAAGCCAGCTCTTAAATATTAACATATATAGAAGGTGTCAAGGTCAGCAGGAAGGAACCCAAATGCAGAGTGAGTGAAACAAATATTTATTGAAGCACAAGTTCAGGGGGGTGCACAGTCTTTAAACCACTCCAATCAGCGGGAGAGACGGATACCTCCAGGTGTAGACGGTCTGGAGAACAATCCCAGTCGGTGACCAAACCAGGCAGAAGAATGGGGAGAAGGCCAGAGCAGAGAACAGTAGGGCGTGCAATCAGTGTGAAGGGGCATGAAGCAGGCTAGTATCATTGAAAGACTGCCTGGGAGAACCAACCGGCTCAGGCTGGTAGAGCAGGACTGGAGGGAACACACAGCAAGACAGCACACAAAACCACACTACTCCGCAACACAAGAAACATGTAATAAAAGGGAAAAAATAACAAGAAAATAAAGAGCAAAACAAAAACTAAAAGTCAATATCTGAATTTAAACTAATGAAAAACGAAATAATAAAATCAGAGCAGTTGAAGGCTAGAAACAAGACTGATAAACAAATAAAGAAAATATTATAAGTAAACACAAGCAAGATTACTGAGGAACAAAATCAGAAGATATAAAATCACTGCGGTAAGGATACAAAATGACAGGGCAAGACTGGAATATAGAGCAACAAATCAGTAACTATCTCTATGGCACAAGACCAACCCGCAAACACAAGAGGAAAACAGCACAATATAAAGGGAGGAAGGTAAATATAGAAAAATAAAATTTTACTCGGTTTTACCATTTTACATAAAAAAAGTAAAAAAAAAAAAGTTTATGGTTTTATAATTATTTCAGTTTTAGTTTGAGATATTTTAGTACAAGTTTGATTAAATTAAAATGGGAAATGTTGCCTTGCTGAAATAAACTAGCTTTTGATATTTTATTATATTTAAAGAAACACTCTTTTGTAGTTATCTTTAAGAGTCCTGCTTCAGAATAAGGTTTTCATAACATAACGAGAGCATGGCAGATGTTGTGCTGAGTCCTGCAGAAGAGCAGGTGATGGACAGATAATGGAGGAGGAAGGGCGCTCTGACCTCCTCTTCCTCTTCCTGGACGCTGCTGGAAAGCCCTTCAGGAACAGGGTGTAGCTCATGGATGGGATATCCGGATCCTCCCTGTTTGTCCTTCCAGAGCCATTGTTCCCACAGCCTCGCTCACCTTCGGAGGACGCGCTGTTCTTCTGCTGGAGACGCAGGAGATATGAGGAGACAGAAACCACTGCATGATCTGAAGACATACACATACACAGAGAGACACACACACACACACACACACACACACACACACACACACACACACACACACACACACACACACACACACACACACACACACACACACACACACACACACACACACACACACACACACACACACACACACACACACACACACACACACACACACACACACACACACACACACACACACACACACACACACACACACACACACACACACACACACACACACACACACACACACACACACACACACACACACACACACACACACACACACACACACACACACACACACACACACACACACTCTCTGACACACACTCACAGTCTGAGATCTGAGATCCGCTACACAAAGCAATGTTCAAAGATCTGCGCTTCAGAGGCTGCAGATGGCGTATGGCCTACGCTTTTTCCTCCCCGTGTTGTTTTTCCTCCTCGAGTATGATTTATGTGCCACTGCGTATCTTTGTGGTTTGCTCTGAATGGTCCATGTTCCTCCATCAGACATCAGAGATCGGCCCGGTTCAGCGCTCAAGCCGCTGGACCTGCAGGCCTGTAATTACAGATACTATAACACCACAAACACACACAGCACTTATACACCAGGAGCCTGGAATGGTTTTCCATCATGCATGTTAGTGAAGTCAGTGACATCCATCAGAGGCGATGCTTCACTGCTGCCCCCTGCTGTCCTCCAGCAGCACAACACACTCCTTAAACAGTTTTTCTCAGTCGCTATGACACACTCTGACATCCATATCCATAGTTACACTAATTATTGGGTAACTTGTACTCTATAACTTATTATTTTCCATAATAACGCTGATTAGATGATTCAGATGTTCTCCAGACTAAGAAAACATGCTTCTGATCACTGAAGCTTCTTCTAAAACCTCTTTATTTCATAGACAATCAGCGGACGTCTGTAGGATTTGAATATGATTCCATCTCACATATGATCATCTGTTTTTCATCATTATGATTTATGATGCTGAGAGGGTGAATTACAGTCATATCAGACGTTATTTGTATTAATATTTTTTGCACTTTTAGCTTCTGCACATCATCATTAACATAAAAACAAGAACATATTTATAAAAAAAAAATAAGCATCTGAAAAAATTACTTAATTTAAATATATAAAAGATCAAAATTTTACATTATTTAATGCATTTTGAAAATATACATAATATATTGCATTGTGTTGAATAATACACAATACGCTTTCATATATTGACAAATATGTGATAACATACTTATGTAATGTATGTAATTTGATGTGATTTTTTCACATTTTATCCATGTTGCATGACTTTACATCCAATTTCCATCACACATATTTACATATGTTTATGAATATGTGTTCAGCTTTATGTAAACCCATTCATTAACTCACGAAGGAGAAATTAAATCACTTGTTGTATTTCAAAAGCGCGGTTGATTTATTAATTCCTGAATATTTGTATATATAGCCATTGCATATATTGCACTGTACTGAAAAATGCAAGCACTGGTCTCCCGTAGTATTTAATATATTTCCAATATTTTTTAATTCGTTATGTTTCATAAGAGAATCACATGATAAATCTGTGACCTTGATTTGCTTACATGCCATTTCATATTCCTATGAACGCAATATAATATTCACCCAGGAGCAAAAGTACATCTTTAATGAGTCTCTGACCTACTTGAGCTGAACATTTACAGTATCTGTCATCTTATCATGGTGTTTTATTGATGTGAAGCATATCTGTCTCATTCACTTCTTCACTGAGATTCAGCTCACTAAATATTGAATATCATCAGACATGCACAATATCAGGCCATATGAATTATGAAGAGAGACAGAAGCTGACCAGAGGTTCGTTCAGGACAGAGAAAGTCAAATATAAAGTGTTGCTGTGATGGTTATTTGTACTGTTTGAGCCTTTAAAGACTAGGGATAGACAATAACGCTATTGAATTGAATACATAACTTCTGTATGTCAGGAGTCCAGGCCCGGCGTCCTCCCTCTCACCGCCAGAGGGCGCCACCTCCCTTCCTCCTGGACTCATCAACTTCACTCTACACACCTGGTTACCCACTCATCACTTCACTCCACACACCTGTGCACCCACTCATCACTCTCAGCTGTTCTCCATCACCTGGGACTATTTATACATCTCACCCCCGTTCCCTCGGCCTGGTTAGATTACCTTACATTGACCTGTACCTGCACTTTCATGTGCGTATGTCTGTTTACTGTCTGTTTACTGTTACCGACTACATTCGGTTTCGTGCACTCGGGACACCAGCACTACGTTGCCGTCTGGGGTGTCCCGTTCTTGATTATTGTTTTGTTTTTGCCTGTTGGCTTTTGATTTAATAAAGAGAAGTGACCTTACCTGCATTTGGACCCAGATCTCCACTTTTTCCACGGGCTCCCTCGCGGTCCCGTGACAGAATCTAACCAGCAAAGCATGGGTCCAGCAGGTAAGATGATCAACATCCGTCAGGGAGATGGGAGCATTGAGGAGTACGCTGGGCGCTTTTGGGAAGCTGCTCAGCGATCGGCGACCGAGAAGATCTGCCTCCTGGTCTTCTTCTGGGGGGGGCTAGCCGAGCCTCTCCGAGCCCGAATGCCGTACTGGAACCCCGAGGAGTCGTTGAAGGGCTACCTTAATCTGGCTCTTCGTCTGAGCGGCTCAGCCTTCAGGGTGGAGTCAGCTGCGGAGCTCGCTCGCGATTCCTCCCAGGCGGCGGCATCCGGCCCAACAGCTCCCAACACGGCGGTGCCCACCCACACAGCCCCCGAAGCTGAGGTGTCCGCCCACACAGCTTCCGAAGCGGCGGTGCTCGCCCACACAGCTCGCGAAGCTGCCAACGTGGCGATGCCCGCCCACACAGCTCCAGAAGCGGCAATGGCCGCCCACACAGCTCCAGAAGCGGCAATGGCCGCTCACGAAGCTCCCAACGCGGCGATGCCCGCCCACACAGCTTCCGAAGCGGCGGTGCTCGCCCACACAGCTCGCGAAGCTGACAACGCGGCGATGCCCGCCCACACAGCTCCAGAAGCGGCAATGGCCGCTCACGAAGCTCCCAACGCGGCGATGCCCGCCCACACAGCTTCCGAAGCGGCGGTGCTCGCCCACACAGCTCGCGAAGCTGACAACGCGGCGAGGCCCGCCCACACAGCTCCAGAAGCGGCAATGGCCGCCCACACAGCTCACGGAGTTGCCAATGCGGCGGTGCCCGCCCACACAGCTCCCGAGGCGGCAGATGGAGCTGCAGTGCCCCTAATGGCGGCCGTCAAAGCTGCAGCGCACCCCGGATTGCCGAGGCTGGTGCGTAAGTTGGAGGATTCACAAGAATTCCGTTCCGAGAGCCGACGCAGCCCGCTCCGTTCCGGGAGCCCACGCAGTCCGCTCCGTTCCGGGAGCCCACGCAGTCCGCTCCGTTCCGGGAGCCCACGCAGTCCGCTCCGTTCCGGGAGCCCACGCAGTCCGCTCCGTTCCGGGAGCCCACGCAGTCCGCTCCGTTCCGGGAGCCCACGCAGCCCGCTCCGTTCCGGGAGCCCACGCCGTCCGCTCCGTTCCGGGAGCCCACGCAGTCTGCTCCGGAGCCCGCTCCGTTCCAGGAGCCGACGCAGCCCGCTCCGTTCCGGGAGCCCACGCAGCCCGCTCCGTTCCGGGAGCCCACGCAGCCCGCTCCGTTCTGGGAGCCCACGCAGCCCACTCCGTTCCGGCCAGCACCGGCCAAACAACAGGCTCCGCCCTTGCCTCCTGCCCTGCCGGACCCGCCCCGGCATCCTGCTCTGGGTGCCCCGCCCTGGCACCGTTGGCTCCCTTTTCCTCGGGGCCCTCTTCCACTACATGGGCCTGGTCCCCCCATCCCTGCCCCTACTCCGCCCCCGCTCTGCCGTTCCCCTGGTTGGAGGCTTGGGAACGTCTGGAAGCCGTTCCTTTAAGGGGGGGTAGTGTCAGGAGTCCAGGCCCGGCGTCCTCCCTCTCACCGCCAGAGGGCGCCACCTCCCTTCCTCCTGGACTCATCAACTTCACTCTACACACCTGGTTACCCACTCATCACTTCACTCCACACACCTGTGCACCCACTCATCACTCTCAGCTGTTCTCCATCACCTGGGACTATTTATACGTCTCACCCCCGTTCCCTCGGCCTGGTTAGATTACCTTTACATTGACCTGTACCTGCACTTTCATGTGCGTATGTCTGTTTACTGTTACCGACTATATTCGGTGTCCCGTTCTTGATTATTGTTTTGTTTTTGCCTGTTGGCTTTTGATTTAATAAAGAGAAGTGACCTTACCTGCATTTGGACCCAGATCTCCACTTTTTCCACGGGCTCCCTCGCGGTCCCGTGACACTGTATTACAGTTTTTTCCAATTGCTAACACACAATTTTTCAAACTAGTCTGGTTTTATCAAAATATTTAACACAATTCACAAAACCACACACCCAAACTGCAAAATACCTCATATATCCTGCAAAATGAAGCACTGCAACCGAAACTACACATAGCATTATCAAAATCAAACTTTTGCATGAAATGGCACACACTTCATTCATGTTACCAGATTTTTGCCTAACCAACTACACACTGTTGGGCATAATGAATGCTTTAGTATGCTTTGCCATAATACTAAAATATGTATCAGATTGTTCACATGCACAGAAATATTTGCAGATACACACACATGCTGTTGCAACATTTTTTTTTTTTTTTTTTCACTACAGTAAACAAGTCAGTGCAACATATGCACAGCAGATATATTTACATGGGACTGAACAAAAATATTCTTACAAAAAACAGTAAACTGAAAAAGAAAATTTCAGAAAAAATATATTACAGTAAAAAAAAGAGGCAAGAAAAATAATTAGGCAGCATCTTGCCGCACAGCCGGGTCTGGCCACAACGCCTCGTCAACATCACAGGCAATATCTTCCCTTGCCAGACATCGAGGGAAGAAGCGCCTTGAGTGCCTTATCCATCCCTGAATTGCACCCACATCAATCTCATCACATGCCTCTTCCATGGCCTGCACAAGAGGCATGCGCACAAAGGGCTGCCGGTCGTATACCTTCCACCGCCATGCCGAAAAGAACTCTTCTATGGGGTTCAGAAATGGTGAGTATGGTGGGAGGTATTGCACGAGAAATGTTGGGTGGTCAGCAAACCAGTTTTGGACTGGGGCTGCACGATGAAAGCTCACGTTGTCCCATACTACAACATACCGGTTTCTTTGATGGTCTGCATCATTCATACGCTCTGGTGGTATGAGAATGTTGTGAAGTCTGTCCAGAAATGTGAGAATATGGGCTGTGTTGTATGGTCCAAGGTTGGCATGACGGTGGAGGACACCATGCATACTGGAGATGGCAGCGCACATTGTGATGTTCCCACCACGTTGGCCAGGAACATCTATAATGGCTCTGTGGCCAATGACGTTTCTCCCCCTTCTTCTGGTCTTTGCTAGGTTGAACCCAGCCTCATCTATAAAGATGAACTCATGTGGGATTGCATGAGCATCCATTTCCAGTACTCCCTGAAAACAAAGAACAAAAATCAGTCAATATGGTGTTATCCAGTACACTGGGAAACAATGTTGCGTGTGGTGTACTGCAGTCAATATAGTACTTACATCCACATATGCTTGTCTCAACTCTTTGTTTCTTTGAGAGTTTCTCTCAAACGGCACCTTATAAAGTTGTTTCATTCTGATTTGGTTTCGCTTGAGAATGCGAGCCAATGTGGACAGACTGACTCGTTGAATGTTGTTGAATAAGGTGTTGTCTTGGATGATGTGGCTTTGAATTTCTCTTAATCTGATTTCATTATTTTCCAAAACCAAGTTTACAATGCCAGCTTCCTGTACCCCGGTGAACATTTGGCCCCTTCCTCCACCATGGTGTCGTCTCTCAGTCCTTTAGAAAAAATAAAAATAAAAATATATATAGGGCTTGGACAATGCAGCCTAAATATTTTCCCCCACAGTAGAGTACATTGTACAGGAAACTTGTACAGTTCATGAATGGCTGATGTCATACACTAAGTAAACAGGTGTCACCCAACTGATACACTATGACATGGGGTATACTACATGTGTACTACATGAAATTTTGGTTACATACCTGTTGTCCAGTCTAAAGGTCCGGATGACAGAGGCGACAGTAAAACGACTCAAGTTTGGCTGCACTCTCTGTCCAGCCTCACGCATTGTCAGCCCATGGTTGATGACATGATCTACTAAGGTTGCTCTGATTTCATTTGAAAGTGTTTGTCTTCTTTGGCCATGAACTCCTCTACCTGCTCTACCCCTACCTCTCACTCTTCCTCCCCCTCTTATTCTCAACCTCCCTCTTCCTCTTCCTCTCTCTGCAATGTCTTCCATTGTTCTCACAAAAAGGTTCTCACCTGTGGTCTTTTCATAGTGCTTACATCCTGATTGAAGTGTTAACAATTAACCATTGAGGTGTTTGGCCAGATGGCACATGTAATTGGCCAATTAGCTCATGTAGTGTCATTTTGAATGGCAGTGTTTTGAAATGGCAAACATGTGACTTTATTTCAGATTGTTGTGTGTTATGCAGAGAACCGTGTTCAGTGTGTTTAAAAAGTGCCATTTTGAAATGCAAAATGTGTGTATAGCAGAAAATGTGTTTAGACTTTTGGAGACTTGAGAAGAAGTTTTGCTCTCTGTGTGTCAGTTTAAATAATTGTGCTGTGCATGTCATTTTAGTGTGTTAGCAATTGGAAAAAACTGTAATATCATAACGATCTGAGAAGCTAAATGAATACAATATTTAATAGATGTGTGGAGTCAGAAGAAAGAAGGAGCCGAAGTGGTTAAAACACACAAGCACAGTTCTCTTGAATGATGAAGTTTGTACACTTATGAATATGCTGAGATAAAAAGCTGGCTTTATTGATGATGAGAACTGATTCAAACTCAAATTCGATTTGCTGGCAAAAAACAAATCCAAAGAGTCGTTCGTTTTCCAATTTCGACATCGCTTGTTATGATCGAATCATTTGATTCAGTTCGGGATTTCAGAACACAGAGTGCGAATCATTTGATCGGGACTCGGAGCGCGGATCGCGAATCATTTGATCGGGACTCGGAGCGCGAATCATTTGATCGGGACTTCAGAACACAGAGCGCGATTCATTTGATTCAGTTCGGGACTTCAGAACACAGAGCGCGAATCATTTGATTCAGTTCGGGACTTCAGAACACAGAGCGCGAATCATTTGATTCAGTTCGGGACTTCAGAACACAGAGCGCGAATCATTTGATTCAGTTCGGGACTTCAGAACACAGAGCGCAAATCATTTGATTCAGTTCGGGACTTCAGAACGCAGAGCGCGATTCATTTGGTTCAGTTCGGGACTTCAGAACTACGAATCGCGAATCATTTGATCGGGACTCGGAGCGCGGATCGCGAATCATTTGATCGGGACTCGGAGTGCGAATCATTTGATCGGGACTCGGAGCGCGGATCGTGAATCATTTGATCGGGACTCGGAGCACAGAGCGCGAATCATTTGATCGGGACTCGGAGCGCGAATCATTTGATCGGGACTCGGAGCACAGAGCGCAAATCATTTGATCGGGACTCAGAGCGCGGATCGCGAATCATTTGATCGGGACTCGGAGCACAGAGCGCGAATCATTTGATCGGGACTCAGAGCGCGGATCGCGAGCACACACACACACACACACACTCACACACACACACACACACACACACACACACACACACACACACACACTCGCACACACACACACACACACACACACACACACACACACACACACACACACACACACACACACACACACACACACACACACACACACACACACACTCACATTACATATGGTTGCCATATAGGCAAGTTTTTTTTTGTCTCAGAACTGTCCCAGTACTCTCATTTGTGTGCTATAGATTAACAGTTAAATTAATATAAATTAATATAATATAACAATATAGCTATATGTAACGGATGTGTATGCCCGTGGTGTCAATGTAAACCTCACTCCCTGACCTCAAATAGAGGCGCTCTAGCAACTGATGCTAGAGGCTGTAGCCTTTGGCGTAACTTGTTAGAGCGCCCGCCTCCTACGTGGGAATCCCGGGTTCGAGACCCGCTCGGCACAAGATAAGACCGGGAGGGGGTGTTACATATACATTTACAAATTAATTTAAATAGTAAGTGAAAGTCTTCCCGTGAATGGCGATAGAGTTGGTCGCATTTACTAACCTGACATAGCTTATATTATGAATACTATTATATTTAAATATTATTCAGATGTGCACTGGTGGAAAGTACGCCAATAAGACATGTGACTAACTTGAAGTTTAACTGTCATGCAGCGACTACAACTCCCATAATGCCTTTCGCGCTTCACTTCCTGCTCCACACCGCAGAGTCTCCGCACACAAACAACACCAAATCTCTCTGTGTCTTAATTATCTCTCATAATGAGAGGAACATACGTTATATTTAAGCTTGAGCATCAATGAAACCCGTTTCTGAGGTAAGACGCGCGCGACTTTATCAATCTTTCTCATTGCTGATGTTCGCCAGCTGTCATGCTAATAATGCTACGCGGCTAACAACATCGGCAGTTTCAAATGACAATTAATCAGATGTGTATTAATCATGATGCGGAGGACATGGATCACCGAAAGGGTCCAGAGCCGTGGCTTTTAGATGTCTGTGATGGATTCTCACGAAATGTTCTGGTTAAAGCTGTCAGTGTGATGTTAGCATGGCTAGCCGAGGAGCTCGAGCTCTGACTGGATACTCCGAGAGAAAATCAGTGTTTTGTTAAACTCACAGGCGATTAAATGTTCAAGATATGTTTGCTATCAGGTCAGAAGTGAATTATCAGACAGTTTAGACATTTAAAAGAGGTTAAAACTCATGACTGACCACGTGTCACGTGACTGACTGACACGTCACAGTATGACCAGACAAACTGGATCTGTTTTACACGAGAACATGTGTTTATTTGACTTTAATATTGTCATAATCATGTAAGGAAGTGCATTTAAGATTAGCCATCATTTGATCAGTTTTTAAGCGAGGATAAACACAACATGTTTGAATGGCGTTAAAGCAAAAAAAAAAAATAGACGCTTATTTGATTTTATTTCTTGTTATTTATATTTGCACCCTGCCACAATTTAATTTTTTTGCTGTTGACATCTGTTTGGAGATGTATAGAGTTGTATTCATTTTGCATATGGCTTCATACAAGTTGAAGGTAATGAACACATCAGCAAGTAAATGTGACTTATATCAGATTATTAATAGATAAAACATGTGCTCCAGGGCCACATATATCTGAACATGCATCACAAACCCAGTAATAAGGGTCAATTTTGTGAAATTGAGATGTATGCATCATCTGAACGCTGAATAAATGATATTTCCATTGATGTATGGTTTGTTATGATAGGACAATATTTGAAAATCTGTGGAAAAAATCTAAATATTGAGAAAATCAGCTTTAAATGAAGTTCTTAGCAATGCATATTACTAATCAATAATTAAGTTTTGATATATTTATGGTACTAAATATCTTCATGGAACATGATCTTAATATCTAATGATTTTTGGCATAACTCTGAATGTTGGATGAATCCATAATTCTAGTTAGATGTTGTTGTCATATTAGAGTTTTTCTCTTTTTATTTAACTCCATAAATCAGAAAATACTGTCCACAGACAGAAAACGAGCACATCTTCACCATGTTTTTAGGAGTGAAATGTCATATAATTCGGTGAGGATGAAATATGAACAAACTTTCAGAATATAGAGAGGAATAAATCTGTAACGTTTGCTGTTTGGAAGAAAAACACTTCTGACATAAATAGATAAAGAGCAATAAAATAAACCTTTTCTCTTGTGAAACATGAAACTATATGTTGTTCTGCAGTCTCTGCTCCACATTAAAGATGATATCTAGAATTATAGCCAGACCTCGTGATCATAAACGGCTGTGGTTTGGGAATAACTCATATTTTATTGGACTGTTCTGCTTTTAATGTTTGTGGAAAATTATTTATGAACTCACTTAAAGAGTTATTTAGTATAATTTTGGCAGGATTTTTTTTTTTATAGAACTCTTATTATATGTTAATGTTATAATTCTTGTTTGTTTGCTGGTTTTTATTGTATTTGTTATACTTGTATTTTTACAATTGTTTGTCGTGGTGACATGGCTTAATGTAAATTATATCACTACTAACGCTTGCTTGTGTTACCTTCTACCATGTGAGCTGTGAGTGAGAGTGTTGTGTGTGTGTGTGTGTGAGGGTGTGTGTGTGTTGTGTGTGTGTGGAAAGTGAGTGTGACAGTGCAGTGTGTGTGGGAGGTGTGTGTGTGTGTGTGTGTGTGGAGCGTGTGTGGAGTGTGTGTGGGGGGGGTGTGGTGTGCGTGCCTGGGGGGGGTGTGTGTGTGCGTGTGGAGGGTGTGTGTGTGCGTGAGAGGGTGTGTGTGTGCGCGAGAGGGAGTGTGCGTGCGTGTGTGCGTTAGTGCGCGCGTGTTGTGCGTGAGTGTGCTGCGCATGGTGAGTGCGTGTTTTAGTGTGTGTGTGTGGGGGCTAGTGTGTGTGTGCGTGGGGGGGTGTGCGTGTGGGGGGGGCGTGCGTGCGTGTGGGGGGGTGCGTGCGTGTGTGTGGGGGGCGTGCGTGTGTGTGGGGGGGGCGTGTGTGTGGGGCGTGTGGTGTGTGGGGCGCACGTGTGTGTGTGTGTGGGGGGCGCGTGTGTGTGTGTGTGTGGGGGGCCGTGTGTGTGTGTGTGTGGGGCGCGTGTGTGTGTGTGTGTGTGTGTGTGGCGCGTGTGTGTGTGTGTGTGTGTGAGAGGATGCACGTGTGTGTGTGCGTGGGGGGGCGTGCGTGCGTGTGTGTGGGGGGCGTGCGTGTGGGGGGGCGTGCGTGTGGGCGTGTGTGTGTGTGGGGTGTGTGTGTGTGTGTGTGTGTGTGTGTGTGTGTGTGTGTGTGTGGGGCGCGTGTGTGTGTGTGTGTGTGGGTGTTGTGGGCGTGTGTGTGTGTGTGTGAGAGGATGCAGTGTGTGTGTGTGTGTGTGTGTGTGTGTGTGTATCTGTGTGTGAATGAGGATGCAGTGTGTGTGTGTGTGCGCGTGTGAGGGAGTGTGCGTCTGAGGGAGTGAGTGTGTGTGTGTGTGTGTGTGTCTCTGTGTCTGAGTGTGTGAGTGTGTGTGTGTGTGTGTGTGTGTGTGTGTGTGTGAGGATGCTGTGAGTATGTGTGTGTGTGTGTATCTGTGTGTGTGTATGTGTGTTTCTGCTGACAGCAGCCGCTGATTCTCCGTCTCTTTGCAGGGGTTTGTACTGAAACTCAAGTGTGCCAAGAAGCATGAACCTGCACCAGGTGCTCACAGGAGCCGTCAACCCCGGAGACAACTGCTTCTCTGTGGGCCGCGTCGACGACCAGCCCTTCACGGTAAACCGGCACAACACAACATCTCCATTTCTAATGTTGATCTAGTCCGTTTTAAACTGCTGATTGAAGTAACGTTCTCTTTATGAACCATCTTCGGTTCGCCATGCTGTAAATGCAAAGCAAATTCACTTGTTAAATATCTTTGCAGAAAAGATGCATGAAATATGAATGCACATATTGTCTTAATCATGTCCGATATGTTCAGAAATAATGTAAAATACAAATGTGAAATATTTCTCAGCCAAAGCATTCAGTTTTAGAGGATCAACTCAAAAGATTGTAACAGCAGCAGCAGCGATTATTAACATTATTATTACATTAAAATGTAGCAAAACATTACATTCGGATTAATTGATCAAATCAGACAAATTGGCCAGGTGCTCACTGTGGTCATCAGTATCAGACTAACTGTGCAATAATTTGCATACATTTGCAGATCAGAAATCCAAACATTGGATGAATCCAGGTTTATAAATCTATTTCGTCATATTAGAGTTTTTTTCCCAGAGATTTTGGATATCTTTTATTATCACTCCATAAATCATAAAATACTGTCAACAGACAGAAAACACACTTTACCATGTTTTTAGGAGTGAAATGTTGTAGAAATCAGTGTGGATGAAATATAGAGGAATAAATTATAAATAGAAATTTGAAAAAATATATCTTTAGACCCAAATAGATAATAAAAACTTAATTGTGTTTTGCATGTTTTCTTTCCACTCTTCTGAAACTTAAAATGAAAATATATTTGTGATATCTAGAACTCACTGTGGTCCTCCGTATTAGACTGTGTGTGCGCGAGTGAGATTGTGAGAGAGAGAGAGAGAGAGTGAGTGTGTGTGCGTGAGTGAGAGTGTATGAGTGAGATTGTGAGAGAGAGAGAGTGAGTGTGTGAGAGTGAGAGAATGTGAGAGTCAGTGTGAGTGTGCGTGTGCGTGCTGCTGATCTTGTCTTGTCTGTGTGTCTGTGCTCGTGGGACAGGCGTATGCCTCTGGCTGTGACATCGTCATTCTGGGGAGTGACTTTGAAAGGATCCAGATCATCCCAGGAGCCAAACACGGGAACATCCAGGTGGGCTGCGTGGACTGTTCACTGCAGGGCGGACAGGTGAGGCACACACACACACACACACACACACACACACACACACACACACACACACACACACACACACACACACACACACACACAAAAACTACATGCTGTTTTATCTTGAACCAATATGCATTTTATGAATTGAACTGAAGCCCTGCATCATCCACAAGCTGTAAACTGGACGTCATTGACATGCCAGACATCTACTCATCCTCCTCGTCAGCAATGCTCTCTCGCGTTCCCTTAATTAAACCCATCCACCCGTAGTGCGCTCACGTCAACAGCTCATTATGCGGGAAAACACACGAGCGCGGGAACCTTTCTGAAGTGGAGACACACACCAGACAAACGACGGAGAGCTTTTGAAGTGATCCGAACAGGATTGTTACCGTGCTACCTTTCTAAATCTGCTCTGTTTTCAGATCGCGGCGTCGTACGGGAACATTGTGTGCGTGTTTGAGCCGGTGGAGGTCAGTCCACAAGGAAAAGCACAAAAAGTGAGTATCTTCTGGAATAAATGCACTCTTTTAAAGCTGTCATGATGAATGGTTAATAGATGAATTAATGAATATCAGCAGCCATATCACCTGCAGTCCAAGACCGGTTCCCACTGAAGATAAGCAGGGTTGAGCTGGTCAGTACCTGGATGGGAGACTCCTGGGAAAACTAGGTTGCTGCTGGAAGAGGTGTTAGTGAGACCAGTAGGGGGTGCTCACCCTGTGTTCTGTGTGGGTCCTAACGCCACAGTGTAGTGACGGGGACACTATACTGTCAACAAGCACCGTCTTTCAGATGAGATTATATTTACGAAAAGATTGAGCCCAAGGGGCCCATATATAATGAAAATAAAATAGGCCCTAGAATAGAGCCCTGTGGTACACCACTACATAATCTATCTGATATCAACACAAATCTCCAATGCAAACCGAGAAAGATCTACATTAATACTTTTATCCAGAATCACGCCGCTGTATTATATCAGCTCTTAATCAAATTTTTATGTAGCCGGCTGATTTTTGTTCTTGCTCTAACACACAGTTAGTGTTACTCCGCAGCAATTAAATGTTTTGCAAAAAGAGACACAGAATAAATATGTTTGATATATACTTTTATTAACCACATTGTAATCCTCTGATAAGAACGAATCGATAAAATGCAAACATACCCAACTCTAGTCATGAAATGCAAAGTCATGGGTTCGATTCCCAGCGAGTGCATGAGTTGATAATAACGATGCATAGAAGCGTCTGCCAAATGCATGCATGTGAATGATGTGCTGTGTGTGTTTGTGCTCCGCAGACGCGGAGTTATCATTGGCAGAAGAGTGGGCAGTTCGTCCTGCAGTCGGTGGCACACATCTTGACGTGGCACCCCACAGGTACGTGTGGTCAGCAATTAAGGGTGTGCGATATATTTCGTAATTGTTTAAACGATGTGCGATTTGACATTATCCAGTATTTTGCGAGAACCATTCAAAACACCCCTACAGAGCGCACGCATAATTACGTGATGAAGTCTAGAGGCTGACGCTGTCCGCTGAGCTCTCGCTCTCTCTCTGACGCTGTCCGCTGACCTCTCTCTCTCTCTCTCCCTTTGACACTGTCCACTGACCTCTCTCTCTCTCTGACCGCAGGCTCCTGTCTGCTGACGGGCTCGGCGTGTCTGCAGCTATGGTGTGACGCTCCGTCCAGCACAGAGACCGAACCCGCCGCTCCTCAGCGCTGCTGGAGATGCATGTGGCAGTGCAAGTCAGTGTTCGTCCATCACATCACTCTGAGCCTCTCTGAATACACATCTAATCTAGCTAAACGATCAAAAAATAATTACAATTAATATACTTTATAACCTCAAACGCATGTGTTGTCTTGCTCTGTGTGAACTCCGGTTCAAGGGTATGTGGAAAAACCAAGCAGCAACCTCCCGCTCTCTCTCGTGAAGCCAACATGGACGTGACTGAAACTGTAGTTCATCGACTGGCTACAAAAGGGAGTCAACCCCATAGACCCCCCCCCCCCCATGTTAACTGTACAGCAGAAAAAATATGTTTACAGCCTGGTACAAAAAGTGGTTTTGGTCTATATATCGCTAATTTTGCCCTTCGTGACTACTGTGGGGGGGGGTGAATTGTTTTATAACTCATCCGTTTAAATTATATTAAACCTTAAAGTTCTGCATATTTAAGGGCGTGGCCACTTGAGTGACAGGTGGATTGCAGCTGCATCGCGCTAGGTGGGCGTGGTTTCAGCAACTAGCTCCGCCCACTTTGAGCTTCATAAACGCTCGTCAGAAACCGACGGGTGACGTCACGGACACTACGTCCATGTTTTTACAGTAGATGGGAAAAACATGTTTTTATAATGCAGCAGTCAAACACGTCCATGTTTACACAGAACAAACGATGGAAAAGCAGCACTAACGAATAAAACACCTGTAACTGTAATGTCTGATATTTCATGTTTGCATCACGGTGACCTGCTGAAATCTGCTGTGCATTGTTTTACAAAACATTTATACTTAATAATAGTCCACTTCAGTCATTTTTATTTGAATTACCTTGATTTTTGAGATTTTTTTATGTATTTCCCTCGTATTATTTCTGAACACATGTATAAGACAAGTTTGTACAAGATGTATCAAGATTTGTTCAATATTTACATCAGAATATAATCTTTAACTCGAGGGTTAATAAAGAACATGCTACTTGAATCTCGTTGTAGTTATATTTACAAGTTAACGAGCTAAAAATCGTTAAAAAAAAACTAGATTTTTTTTTTTTTGCTGTATCGCTATCAGCCCTAGACAGCACAGAATAAATTCATAAATATATACGTTTGGGAAAAATTATGTGAATTTCATAGGGCCCTAAAAATAATTTTTTGTTAAATGTTTAAAATAAAATGGTTGTTAAATTGCATACTTTTCATGATTTAAATTCATTATGAATTTAACTAATAAAACAGAATTCAGAAATATTTAAATTAAAGCATGGAATAAAAAAAAAAGGATTTGGGAAAAAAAATATTTTTCATGATTCCAATTAATAAGCCATGCTTTTTGGTTACAAAAATTCACCCATGAAATTGTCCATAAATGTCTTTTCTAAGCATATTTGATAAGGCGTATGAATATGACGTTATAGTGTGCGGTGTGTTCTCTCGGGTTGTTTCAGGTCGGCCGCGTCCACTCACTTCATCAAGTTCTCCCCGGATGGAGAGGTTTTTGCGACCGCAGGACAGGTTAGTGTTTGTGTATATATGACGTGTGTTCCTCACTCCAAGTCATTCTGCTGCAGCGCTTCTCAAAGTCCAGAGTCCGTATCCCGACACAAATATTTCAATCGATCGCTCCGGCATGGCACCGAAATCTACGTTCTGAATCAGTTCTAGTACATACCGGTTACATGGGTACCGGGTATGTGTCTTATTAGTACCGGGTTCGGTACCCAACCCTAGTTACTAAGTTTTAATTCTAATTATCATAATGTTAATTATAATGCTTGACTGACTGATGTTAAGTGTGTACTTTCAGATATTTAAAAAGTTGTGCCATTTTACAAACATATACAGTATTTTACAGAGCATATACTAGGGATGTGCGATATTGGAAAAAAAAAATGATATCTCGATATTTTGGGGGATTTTATCTATAACGATAATTAGACGATATTTTGCCGAGTGTGTTATTGTGCTGATATCTGAATACCGTGCACAGCTGCAGTTTGTGATATTCTTCATATTCTGTGTGCTCAGTTCACATCAGTGATTTATCTTTTCATTTAAGTTTAAATTGATTTTTACCTTTAATAAAGCATTTTGTTTCTAAAAGTGTACATCTTTTGAGTCAAATTGTTACTTTTAAGCAGTCAATTAAGATAATACACAATTAGGCTGCTCCCAAACAAATGAAACCAGTATTATCAACATTATTCTCTGAGAGAGTGTGTGTCCGTACGTGCGTGCATGCGTGTGTGTGAGAGAGTGTGCATCCGTGCATGCGTGCGTGTGACAGTGTGTGGTGCTGTGTGTGTGAGTGTGTGCGTGCGTGAGTGTGTGTGTGTGTGAGAGAGAATGTGTGACAGTGTGTGCGTGTGAGAGTGTGTGTGTGTGAGAGAGAATGTGTGTGTGTGAGAGTGTGTGCATGCGTGTGAGTGTGTGTGTGTGCGTGTGTGTGAGAGTGTGTGTGTGAGAGTGTGTGCGTGTGAGAGGAATGTGTGTGCGTGTGTGTGTGAGTGTGTGGTGTGAGAGTGTGTGTGTGTGTGCGTGTGTGTGAGAGTGTGTGTGTGAGTGAGTGTGTGTGTGTGAGAGTGTGTGCGTGTGTGTGAGAGTGTGTGTGTGTGTGTGTGAGAGAGTGTGTGTGTGTGTGTGTGTGCGTGTGAGAGTGTGTGTGTGTGTGTGTGTGTGAGAGTGTGCGTGTGTGTGCGCACTGAAAAAGATCTGTTCTGTTGAAGCTCAAACAGGAAGTGAAAGAATATTTCAGCTATGATCGACTTATCAGCAGTTTCTCGCTCTGCTTTTTCCTCCACAGCATCTTTATTTCATGATAGAAGCCACAAATCATTACTGTAAGATGAAAACTCATAACTCAGAGACAAAAAGTCAGATTTGCATCATAGAAAAGGAAAAAAGTCACTTTCTGTGACAGAACTGCAATATAAATTCAGACGTTTTGCCAATTCTGAGTTTGCATCTTGCAGTTAAAGAAGTTCTGGTCTCCTGAATGCGGTCTGTGTGTCGTGCAGTGTTATTATGGGCTGTCTGTGTGCAGTGTTATTATGGGCTGTGTGTCGTGCAGTGTTATTATGGGCTGTGTTGTTGCAGGACGACTGTCTGGTGAAGGTGTGGTACAGCAGCAGTAAATGGCAGACGGACGTCACGCCGCTCGACCTGCACTCCGGAGCACAGATCAGCTTCTCCTTCATCTACCTGTCTCACCCTCGCTCCGTCACCGGCTTCTCCTGGAGGAAGACCAGCGCACACCTGCCCAGGTGACCGCTCGGCCCGCGAGCTTTAGTGTCGTTAAAACTAGATCTGGTCAAGATGTCACACGGGTCAGAGAGACCAGAGCATGTGAGCGGAGCGGAGCGACCATATCTCCTTCAGAGCGGAGAGCGTCTTTCTGAAGATCCCAATCCGCTCGCTCAATACGCTCAGCGCAGCCCATAATATCCCTTTGGTAATCTGCTAGTTCAGAATCTGTGGAATAGACTGAGCAGTAGTTTGTCTAAGCTAGTGTTTCTAAAATCCTGTTAAGATTGAAAGGCAATTTGTTAGACCGCAGTGTTGGTTTATTTTAATTTTAGAAAGTGTGTTTCTTTTATTTACGCAACTAAATAATTCATTAAGTGCATTTCATCTTCATCACATGGAAACACCTTAGCAACCACCCCAAGTACCCTAGAAACCGCATAGCAACTCCCTAGCAAGAATGTGTTCTAATATTCTATTCTACTCTATTCTATTTCTATTCTTTAAAAAAAAACTTGCTTATTTTAGACTTGCACTCTATTAATTTACTCCAGGACTTTTTGTAGTCTATCTATGTGTTTCCTTTCTATTAAAGCACAAAGAGACTAGCTTGCTCTCTGTGTATGTATTGTATAATAAAGAAAGCTTGCTGCGTGGAGCTAGCGGAGACGTCTGGCCGCGCGTGCGTATCACTGCTCTGTTCTGGATTCTGATTGGCTGCTGTGCTTCCAGAGGCGCGGTGTGTCACGTGCTGCTGACCTGCTGTAAGGACAGTGTGTGCCGCCTGTGGGCCGAGACCCTGCTGCCCAGCGACTGTGTGCTCGGACGCGGACACACTCACAGCAGCAACCACGTGATGAAGACGAGCTCCGGCGACAGCCGAGCACAGAACCAGAACCAGAACCAGACCCCGCTGGAGGTGAGGTCACTAGACCCGGCGGATCACAATTACCTCATTAGTATTTAAAGTGCCCTTGTTATGCATTTATGATGATCTTTCATGCAGCGTGTAAATCCGGCAGAGTGTTAAATCTGAAAGTGCTCTCGAAAGAACGAGTCGACTCTGAATCATTCAAACGTGAGTCGTTTTTAAACCAATCCCTGTTTGACGCCAACATCAAACATTAGCATAACCCCGCCCACTTGTTGGTCTTTTCTCATTGGTTTGAATGAAAATGCAAATACATTCTTGGCCACCAGGTGCCGCTTTTGTAGCGTTACAAATAGCTGTTTTCACGGTAACGCTGTACACAAAGTAACACTGCGCTCTGCTTTAAATTAAATCGACCAATCAGCACAGATCAGCGTCACGCGGGGGAGGGGCTTGGAAACATGAATCGTTTAGGGAGCAAGTAAAGTAAAAATAAATGCATATTATAAGACAATAAACGTGTATGCATGTCAACCTGTTGACTCCCAAAATCAAAATATAAATTTTTATAACTCATAATAGGGGCACTTTAAAATATAAATCCACATTCGAATGCAAAAACGTTGTGATGATGATGATGTAAGTGTCATGCTTTTAATACTTTTGTTAGTTGAAGCCACTCGATGCGGCGCTGCTACATTGTTCAGTCAATATATTACAGAAAAACAGAACAATGCAATGATTACGTCAGAACTGAACCCAAGCCGTTCACACAGAACACATATTCTAGAGAGACGTCTATCAGCGTCTCACACACACGAGAGAGACGCATGTAAAATTAGTGCAAGTTTAACTTTTAAAAAACATGAGACTTATGGCTTGTTTCCACTGAGCGGTGGTTTCCACAGTACGCAATTATTTCCGTTTCCACTGTCAGAAGTTGTGAATGGTACTAAAATAGCGAACCGTACCACCTTCTGCTGGGGTACCTAGCACTGCAAAGGGTACCAAAAGGGGCGGAGCTAAACTCACTGCAGCATGCTGATTGGTTGAAAGAGATAAAGCTCCTCCTTCACTCGTTCCGCTCTGGCACTAGTCTAGCACTCGTCACTATTCTTGTTTGAACGCGTTCCTTCACACTTATAGATAGTCATATTATTTTACTGCTGAAATTATGTCTTTTAAATTCGAATATTGATAATACTTAAGTGTCACATTCTAATTTAGTTGAGTGTAGTGTTCACCCATGAGAGACTACAGCAGCGCGTCTGCTTTGTGTTTGCAGCTGAAGCTGAAGCCGTCGTGGAGAGAGGAGGTGCGCTGTTTATCTCAGCTCTCATACAGCGGTCCTCTGCCCCAGCAGCAGAACAAACACAACACGCATCGCACCAACATGCTGCACGCCAACGCACTGTGCCACTTCCACATCGCCGCCAGCATCAACCCAGCCACAGGTAACATCCACGCACGCACACACACACACACACACACGCTCGCTCGCTCACTCACGCTCACTCACGCACACACTCTCTCATGCACACACTCACTCACGCACACACTCACTCACTCATCACTCACTCGCACTCACTCACTCACTCACCACACACACACTCACGCACACACTCTCACACACCTCACTCACACACACACACACACACACACACACACACACACACACACACACACACACACACACACACACACACACACACACACACACACACACACACTCACTCTCACAAACTGGGATTCATGAATTAATAAAAAGCTAGGAAAAAACTTAAATCTAAAATGAAAACAGAACAAAATGCTTACTAAAATTAAATAATAAAAACATAAAATTCAAGTAAATACATTTTAAAATGAAAACAAATCAAAATAAAGTTCTTGAAAAAGAGGATTGTATTATATTTGCGCATCTGCATGTCATGTGACCATTAACCATTAATACCTGTAATAACGTGACTAAACCTCCAGCATGATTCATAATTAATTAACTGTGTGTGTTGTGCTGTTTGTGTTTTTTAATAAACCTTGAAAACAGTGTTAAAGACAGAGCGTTTAATTTTTAGGTGACTTTAAAATTCTGTCAAGGGTCTGCGGATGAAACATAGCCTTTTGGCTAATTCTGGTTCATTAATGTGCATTGCTCCTGTAATCAAAACTCAACCCGTGATTTCAGCTCTTCAACCCTCTCTGTGTGAGAAACAGGATAGATGTCGCTCTGAAATATCTCTCAATGTAAGTGTGAATGGTGATGTTTGTGTGCAGACATCCCTCTGCTGCCCTCCATCTCGTCCATGAATGGTTCTGATGAGGAGGAACCGGGCGGCCCGTTCACCGTTCACTGGCTCAACAACAAAGAGCTGCACCTGACGCTGAGCATGGAGGTGTTTCTACAGCAGCTGAGGAGCAGCGGCGAGCAGAACGGGCCCTCGGAGCCATACGGTACCGTGTGCATCACCTATTAGACTGGACCGATTGAGGTGTTTACATGTGAGCGTGACGGATGTGAACCAGTCGAGATGAGACAGAACCCTTTATTAAAGGGACAGTTACATTTAATCATTTATATCCAAAGCCACTTACAAATGAAGACAAGAGAAGCAATCAGAGTTAACAACGTACTCCGTTAGCTTCACGCAGTACACGTAGCAAGGTTTTTTATTATATAATAAATAAAAAGAATAGAGCAAGTTAGTGTTAGAGGCCTTTTTTGCTAATTGTGTAATCAATCAAAAGAAAACGAATAGATAGAATGCAATAGAATAGAGAATCTAGTGTTAGTATGTATTCAAAGAAAACAAGCAGTTAGTAAATAAACAGAGTGCAAGTCTAAAAGGGGCTCGTTTTAGAAATGAAATAGAATTATAATAGAGAGTGTGGCGGGAAGAGTAAACGACAGACACAGTGGGCGTAGCGTCAGGACTCGGAGAGGCTTTTATTCAACGTAAATAATAAAAAGTCCAAAATAAACAGTGAATCTGGTACTCATCAGAAGGGTCAAATAAAGATGGAAGAGATGTGTTTACGAAAATATATATAAAAAATACATTTGCTGTTAATTTATTAACTCTCAGGCCATCCAAGATGCAGGTGACTCTTTTTCTTCAGTAGAACATTGAATTGATTTTTAGCTGAAATCGTGCTCTTTGGATGATTTATTAAATATAATGCAAGTCAGCCGCTGCCTGTCTTTGAGAATAACAAAACATATCAAGCAATATGAATCCCCGTGGCTCCTGACGATATATTGAGGTCTTTTGATGTTCCTGTTCAGTGTTCCTAGAGCATGAGCGCAATTGCGTAGTTCGAGCGCAAAGAGATCAGGGAACACACATATGACAGAAAATGACAGAAAATATAGTATAGCCTGAATACTGTACTGTATCGCTTTGGATCGCTTTGGATAAAAGCGTGCTGCTAAATGCAATATGTAAATGTCTGTATGAAGTGAAAAGATCGCTCTGTGCAAGAAATTATTTATTATTATTATTATCTGTAACTCAGTGATTCTTGTCCATTTAACAATTGGTTAGTTTGTTTCAATGAACTGATTCAATTAATTAATCACACTATGACATCACATACACGCAGTTATATTATCAAAACAGCCAATGATAATGTGAAACGTGGATGTTTTACAGTTTACAACAAGTCAATAAACTAGTCTTCATCAGCTCAGCTTTTTACATAAACCATAAAAGCGTTAATTTCACCCTTCGTTTCAAGCTCTCGATTCACTTCGGTCCGAGTCGAAGTGTTTCTGGAGGAACCGGAGCTGGATCGGTTCAATCATCACCGGATCAGATACAATTTGAACCAAATATCATAATTTCAGTCATGCTCTCATTAATTAATTAATGTCTCTGAGGCAATCAAAAAGAAGTTGCAAAGAACTGGCTTGTTCCTGTTTCAGTGGCGGATCAGTTAGTGTAACATAACAGCGAAAATAAATATTATATATCCTGAGAATAGAGCCTAATAGGAGCATATGCAGGGAAACAGCATAGGGCCAAGGATCGAGCCTTGAGGGACTCCCAAGTGGAACGGAGCTAGTGAGGAAAGTCATCAAGACGGACAGAAAAAGTCCTATCAGTTAGAAAGGACCTGAACCACTCCAAAGCAGTACCCTTAATGCCGACAACATGTTCTAACCAGGAAAGTAGGATATATGGCATAAAATTAATATTCTCAAAGTGCTGGTAACCATTGACTTGCATTATATGAATCCCCAAGGACCACAGTTTCAGCTAAAAATCTTGTTCTACTTAAAAAAATAATAGTCACTGTCTGTGTTTGCTGTTTTATTGGTGGCATTTCTACAGTTATAGGCCTGTGTGAACAGCATAGGGATCATATGAAGCTGAAATCTGTCTGTTCTGAGCAGATGCTGATGAGGAGGGCAGTGGTGCTGATGCTGCGGCGGTGGTGGATCATCAGGTGGATGTGCTTCTAGGAGACTGGAACAGAGCAGCAGACATGCTGTTTAGCATCCATCCGATAGACGGCTCGCTGCTGGTGTGGCACGTCGACTGGCTGGACGAGTACCAGCCCGGCATGTTCCGACAGGCGCAGGTAAAGACACCGATCCTGAGAGAGTTTGTGCTTCCTCAAATTAGGCCTAGAAACAACTCAGAACACACTGTTAACCACACACTTTCTCCTTCGCTACCGCATGCCATCTGCATATGTGTGAGCCTGGAGCACAAAACCAGTCTTAAGTCGCTGGGGTTTACGTGTAGAAATAGACAAAAATACATTGTATCGGTCAAATTATCATTTTTTAATGCCAAAAATCATTAGGATATTAAGATATTTAGTAAATTTCCTACTGTAAACGTAATTTTTGATTATTAATATGCATTGCTAAAAATTAATTTGAGCAACTTAAAAGATGATTTTCTCAATATTTAGATTTTTTTGCATCCTCAGATTCCAGATTTACAAATATTGTTCAAACCATACATCAATGGAAATATTATTTATTCAGCTTTCAGATGATGCATAAATCTCAATTTCATAAAATTGACCCTTATGGTTTTATGCTCCAGGGTCACATATGTGACCTGTGCTGGCAAAATGAGTCGGAATGAGCAAATTTTCAAATATGATGTTTTTTTTTATTTTCACATTCTCCATTAAAATACTTTCAATATTATATATGACTTGTTGAAATGACGTTTGAAAGGCGATGGAGTTGATTTTGAGATAAATCGAGTTTAAATCACTTTTTATATTTTCCTCCAGTTCTTTTCTTTATTATATTTACTATATTATTAATCACAATATAGCTATTTTTATGTGACCTTTGTTATTAAAGATAATAAAGAAAAATGTTATTAAAGTGTTCCTGTGGCTCAGTGGTAGAGCATTGCATCAGCAGCGCAAAAGGTTATGGGTACGATTCCCAGGGAACACATACTGATTAAAAATGTATAACCTGAATGCACTGTAAGTAGCTTTGGATAAAAGCGTCTGCTAAATGCATAAATGTAAATGTAATAATAAAGATGCAAATAAACAGTAGAGCAGCGAGTGAATGTGATTAACAGACAGATCTATATTGAGATCTACTGTAACGCATGGATATAATATAACATAACACATCAGATTTTCCCCAAACATTAACTAAACGTTCATGTAAGACATTACAGATTATGTTTGTGTGAATCTCCCCAAGATATATTTCTCAATAAGTCTTATGCACACGTTTTGTGATTGTTCTGTTTTCATCAGCATCATATTTCACTGGTTTAGACTCGTATCATCCAGATTTAAATATTAATATTCATAAAGCTGGAATGCTGTGCTTTGCAACAATAAACCTACAACTTGAGAAGCAGCTGCTCCTCTCAGAAAACATACAAATAAAGATGATTTTTGATGTTTAATTACTGTTTGGAGCATCGCCAGACGAGGGCTTAATGAGCTCAAAACCTCATAATTAGACCGTGTGCATTCACACTCATTTTGGCAGTGCGGGTCACATACACAATCTGATAAATCACTAAATGCATTCACATTAATGCTGTGGCAGGTGACGTTTTTTGATAGAATTACACAATTGTCATTATGGGGTGAACTAACCCTTTAAAGGCACATTATTTTGATTTAAACGGGGTTATATGTCGACTAATGCTTGAAGTGAACGGCTACTAGTCGACCAGACACCTCTTTAGTCGAGGGAAGCACTAATGATCTTTCATCCAGGGATGTGATTAACGGATTTACGTGTTTTCTGACCTCTGAGGTGATTCGACCCATGTGTTTGGTTAATGCATGATGACTGAAATCACACTAATGGCCTTGAGCTATTACCTAAATAAACATGGTAATAAAGCATGGACTTAATGATCCTGAGAGCGCTGCACGAGCTCGCGGCGCCATCTGCAGGACACTTGTTAAAAAGTGAGTTCAGATGTTTCAAAGCGCCAGAATCAGCGCTGAAGCTCGTTACTCGACCCGGTGGTGTTTTATGAATGGCGGTGATAATTAGAGATTGCTGGTGCTGTCATAAAACTCCCAACAGTTGTGATGTAATTATATAACGGGCTGTAGTCTGACGCGCTCATGTATGCTGCTTGCTGATTGGTTCGAGCCGCTTTAATTTGCATTTGTGAACACAATATTCATCATCAGAAACCTTTATACATCTGTTATTAATTTCAGTGTCACATGATCTTCAGAAATCATTCTAATATGCTGATTTCTCATTATTATCAATGTTTAAAACAGTTTTGCTGATTAATATTTTTGTGGAAACAATGATACCACTCAAACATTTGAATAAGATTTAAAAAAGAGAGAGAAATTAATAATTTTATTCATTATGCATGTGTTAAAAAGTGAGTGAAGACATTTAAAATGATTTATATTTAATAAATACATTAATATATTTGATAAATGCAAATAAATGCTGTATATTAAACCTGATAAAAAAAAATACTGAAATATCACCACATCCACACAAAATATGAAGCAGCAAAATTATTTTAAACATTGATAATAATAAAAAAAATTGAGTCAAACATTGTAATGATTTCTAAAAGATCATGTGACACTGAAAGCTGGAGAAATTATGAATACAAATATGCTTTGCATCAAAGCAATAACATTACATTGTATAAAAAAATATATTTGTAATTATATTTCACTATTGCATTTTTTTAACCTTATTTTGATCGAATAAATTCAGCTTTGTTGAGCAAAACATATTTATTTCAAAATCATTAATAATTGTAAATGTTTCCAAACTTTAGGCAGGTACTTTAATAATAACAACAATTCTATGTACTTTACTATAATATATTATAATACTTTAAATTGTTATATAATTATTAAATGCTGCTTTTTATGTTTTACAGGACAATAGTATGTATTATTACATCTTTTAATGTGCTAAAATATATATTTTAATTATAAGAGTTGTGGGCATGACTTGTGGGCGTGATTTGTGGGCGTGGCTTGCGGGCATGCCTTGTGGGTGTGATTTGTGGGCGTATCGTGTGGGCGTTCAGATTTTCCTCCTTTTTTGATCTTCATCTCTGAAGAGTTCTTTCTGTTCCCAGGTTTCCTTCGTGTCCAGGATTCCCGTGGCCTTCCCCACCGACGACGCCAACTCTCTCAGCCGCAGCATGGTCATGTACGCCTGCAACAGAAACGTGGACCTGGCCATCCAGCACGGCCGTCAGCGTCCCGCAGGCCTGCCGCACTCATCCTCCTCCGCTCTGATCGGACAGAGCCAGAACAAACCCGCCTCCGGCAGCAGCCTGCGTCTCAGCATCTTCACCCCCAGCGTCCTGATGATCTCCAAACACGCCGACGGCTCGCTCAACCAGTGGGCCGTCAGCTTCGCCGAGGACTCGGCCTTCTCCACGGTGCTCAGCGTCTCTCACAAGTCCCGGTACTGCGGTCATCGCTTCCACCTCAACGATCTGGCCTGCCACTCTCTGCTGCCGCTGCTGCTGACCACCTCGCACCACAACGCCCTGCGGACACCCGCCGCACTGACCGCCCCGGCCCGCAGGAGCAGGACCGCGTCCGGCGGCGTCTCGCAGGACCCCAGCGCCATCTACAGCGAGCTGATCCTGTGGCGGGTGGATCCGGTGGGGCCGCTGTCGTTCTCGGGCGGCGTGTCGGAGCTGGCCAGGATCAACTCTCTGCACGCCTCCGCCTTCTCGAACGTGGCCTGGCTGCCTGCGCTCATCCCCAGCAACTGCCTCGGTGAGGAACGCTTGAGGAAAAAATGATTCTCTTACTTGGTGTCTCTGTCTTGTTTTCTAGTATAAATATGTGTGCAGATTATCGGTGATATTTTTAATGAGCGAGCGGGAAATATTTACAGGAGAGAACCGACTCTCTTGCGTGCGATTATTCATAAACGTGTATCATATTCAGCTCATGAATATTTAATGTGCATCTTTAAAAGTTGAACTGGTGAAGCCTCGCGCCTGTCAGCTTGCAGCTGATTGGATGATGCTGTTGGTTTATTCATATTTGATTTTCTTCCCCAAGGTGTGTATGGAAACTCACCCAGCGCCTGCTTCATCGCCAGTGACGGTCACTCGCTGAGGCTCTATCAGGCCATCATCGAGGCCAAAAAACTCCTGAGTGAACTCTCCAACCCCGACATCTCTGTAAGAATGAGCCTGGCTGTTATATCAGCAGATCAAATAGTAGAGTCCTGCTTATCTGTAATGTGTTTTTCCTGCAGAAATATGTTGGAGAGGTGTTTAACATCATCAGCCAGCAGTCGACGGCCAGACCGGGCTGCATCATTGAGCTCGATGCCATCACAGACTTTGTACGTATAAGATCCAGTAAAACTAGCATTCACCACACCTGGTGATAGCTGGAGACTTTTACCAGCCACGAGTATAAGATCCCCTAAAACTAACATTCACCACACCTGCTGATAGCTGGAGACTTTTACCAGCCACGAGTATAAGATCCCCTAAAACTAGCATTCACCACACCTGCTGATAGCTGGAGACTTTTACCAGGGTTTCCGCGGGGTCTAAAAAGTCTAAAATTTAAAAAATCAAAATTTTAGGCCTTAAAAAGTCTTAAAGTCGCTGTTATCTTAAATAATTTTAAACAGGTCTTAATTTTCCGATGTCCATGTAGCGCACTTTAGAATGTTTTTTTTGTTGTTGTTGTTTGTTTCCGTGGTGTTGTAGTTCTTTCTTTCGCTAGTCCAATTATAATTCGCTGTATTACGACTACAAATGAGACCAACATGCAACAGCCAATCAGCTATCTCTTATTGGCGCGAGTTTCTCTCGGATTGTACCACAGATTTAAAACAGATTTTACTTTTCAGCTATGGGGAAGTGCAAGTTTAGCGATACTTGGCTTGAAAAAACTGAATTTAGGGCTTGGTTAAGGCCAGTTGCTAACAACGTATTTGAAGCCTACTGCTTAGTATGCAAGAAAGCGATTAAACTGGGAACGTTAGGTGTACGGGCGCTGGAGTCTCATGCAAAAAGTGAGAAACATCTAACTGTTGTGAAGGGTCTCCAGCAAACGACAGCTATCAGCAGCAGCCAGTTCTGCCAAGTATCTGGTGGCTCCACACTGCCTAGGCGAGAACAACACTGCAGCTCCGCAACCCCCGTGAGCGACCTCCGTGTCGCTTTTGGATCAGAGCCAACACTAAGAGCGGAGGTGCTCTGGGTCTTCCACACCGTGACTAGACACCAGTCCTATAATGCGAATGAGGAAATCGGTGAATTGTTTCAGACGATGTTTCCAGACTCTGAAATCGCTAAATCATTCAGGTGCGGGAAAGATAAAACTGCCTACATTGCGCGCTTTGGACTAGCGGATTTTATCAAGAGAGACCTAATTTCGAAAGTGACGGGACCGTTCGTGCTGATGTTTGACGAAAGTCTGAATCGCACCTCCAAAAAGAAACAGCTGGACCTTCACGTACGTTTTTGGGAAGGCGGGCAGGTACAGTCAAGATACCTGGGATCCCAGTTCATGGGGCATGCTACAGCCGAGGATTTAATGAAGCATGTAAAAGTAAGTAAATGTTTTATTATAAAAAATAATTACTGTCACGTGTATAGTTTTTTTTTTCTTCATTAGCAGAGGAGTGATTAGGCTTACCTTTCTTTTGTATTAAGTGGATTATCCATTTTTCCTATATATACTACCTGTTGAACAGTATGGTGTCTACCTTCCTTAACTATAACTGTGCTAACGTTAGATGGCTATTTTGCAAGAAATAATTCAATTGTATTTAATTAATCTTAATTTGTTAAACATCAATAACAGTATGAAGGAAGAAACCTTGAGCAGATCCATGGCTGAAAGGAAAATACCTATCTGCCAAGGGCCGGTTAGTTGAGTATTAGGAAAATTGTGTTGAACATTAAATAGGCTTATATACGTGGTTCAATGGGCATAGTAAAAAAGTATGGACATTGAATATACACAATTAATAGAAAAGGAAGGGTGGCAGCATTCACAGTATAATGCATGCTTACTAATTTCTTGGTTAATTTTAAACAACACCAGAAATATCAGAATATGTCTAAATGAATATGAATTGAAATTATAAGTTTATTTGTTTTTTTCCTCAGGAGTGTGTGAACCCCTTGACCTAAGGAGACTGGTGTCCATTTCAATGGATGGGCCCAATGTGAATTTTAAATGTTTTGAACTCTTCCAACAAGAACACGCAGAAAGGTATGGAGGTTCTCAACTTGTTGCTGTGGACTCCACACGTTACATAATGCAGTCAAAAGTGGCTTTTCCATATGGCAAGTGGAAAAATTGCTGAGAGCCATGCACACATTATTCCATAATGTGCCAGCAAGGAGAGAAGACTACACTGCTGTGACCAAATCCACCGTCTTCCCTTTATCTTTCTGTGGTCATCGTTGGCTTGAAAACCAGCCTGTGATAGAGAGGGCTCTTGAAGTTTGGCCATCACTTACTCAGTATATGGATGCGGTGAGAAGAAAACAACTCCCAAACCCTGGGACAGCATCTTTTGATACAGTGGAGGATGCCATGAAAGACACACTCATCGTGGCCAAATTACACTTCTCCTTGACTGTTGCCAGGCTTTTCAGCCCCTTTTTGAAGAAGTATCAAACAGATGAACCAGTGATGCCTTTCCTCAGCAATGACCTGGCTGAGCTGATCAAGGTACAGATTTATATGGATAGCTCTGTACATTATCAGCACAGAACTATTGCCACTACTGATTAGGCTTAATTGATGTATACACTTTGTTAATGAAGAATAAGTAATTTCTTGAACTTTCATTAATTGGAATTTTGTTATGATATATATGGCTTTATATTTTTCAGAAATGTGGGCACCAGATACTTCCATTTACTTCTGAGATTATTTTTTGGCAGAGTCTCCTGAGACGCTTCATTAAGAGGGAGGTCCTCCGGGACATCACCACACTGCAGCTAACCAAACTGGATGTAGCTGACAAGAAGAACTGGCTCCCACAAAGGATATTGACATCGGCTTGGGTGCTGAGTCAGTCCTCAAGGTAGTGTGGTAATTTAGAAAGATCTTTTTATAAATTTTGTTCAGCAGCAGCAAATATAATTTTATTGTACAAATTATGACTGCTTAATTCCCACGTCCAGAGCAGGAAAATTGTTGAGCTCGGAGTCCTTGAGTTTAAAAGAGACTGCATGCAGGGACTTTCAAACATCGTCAGGAAAATGCAGGAGAAGAGCCCTCTCAAATATGCAACAGTTAGGCAGATGGCGTGTCTGGACCCCTCTGTCATGTTCAGAGACCCAGACAAGTGCAAGAGGCAGATGAAATGTCTTGTTCAGACATTTCTGCAAGACAAGCAACTGACAGGAGGTGTTTCTGCTGGTAGGAATAGTTGTAGAAGAGGCTTTTAACAAAAGTAAGAGGTCAGCACAGATAATTATTTTGAATATTTTAATAGTGCTGTTAACACAATCTGTGTTATGGCCAGACCTTTTTTTTCTTTACCTTTTTAAAGATGTTTAATTTCACACATCTAATAGCATTGCTTTTAAAAGTTTGTCCTTTTCAGTACACTTATTATTTGTTGTGTGTACTTTTTTCTTTTCTATTTTTCTAGTCAGGATCATATTTTTGAGTGCAGATCTGTTACTTTTGTCATATTCATGGTTAAGCACCTGTTCTGTGTGCAGTAGCAGACTTGGTATCGAAATAGGCTTTATCCACCGTTATCAACAAATGTAGATACAGTGATTCTGCTCATTATAACAGTTACAGATTTTTGATATATTGTAATGATGTATTGTAATGATTTATCCAACAACAAAAAAAATCACTATTTTTGTCTTTTTCGCTGGTTTTGTCTTAGGGGATGTCATTCTCCAACAATTTGATTCCTTCCTGTCTGTCGAGTGCAGAAGTGAGGAGTTTCTCTCCTTCCCACCGATGCAAAAGAGGCTTGACGTCTTCTTGAGCAGTTTCCTTTATAACTACCCAGAGCTTTTTGCTTTTTGCCAGAAGCTTCTGATTTTGTCTCATGGACAGGCCACTGTTGAAAGAGGCTTTTCTGTTAATAAAGAAATAGAAATCTGCAACATGCAAGAGGACACTTTAGTAGCACAGAGGCTGGTATGTGACTATGTCACTCGACACGGGGGTGTTACCAAAGTTCCCCTGACAAAAGAACTCTTGAGTTCAGTGGCATCAGCCAGAACCAGGTACCGTCTCTACCTTGAGACAGAGAGAAAGAAGAAAGAATCCCTTGCACAGGGCCAAAAGAGAAAGGCGGCAGAGGATTACTTAGAGGAACTAAAAAAAAAGGAGGAACACTATACAAACCGTTTCTGAAAGTCTTTCCAGAGATGCAGACAAATTTGCAGAGGATGCTGAGGGCAAGGCTGGCAGTAAGATGGCTCAGCTAATAACTAAGTCAAATGCTTTGAGGAGGGCCAGCAAGGAGAAATCATCTGAGCTCAAGAACATTGAGGAGGAGATTCTGGCCAAGGGAGAAGAGCTGAGATTAATGTAGCACACACACATCTGCAGACTCACTCCAAGATGTTTATTTTTTTACTTTTTCTGTAGTTCAACAATGCATCTAACCTGTCTTCAGTACTGTTCAATTTGAATAAATTTACTTTGCCAGTAATTTTGTGATTCTGCATTTTCCTTTTTTTTTTTGTGTGTGTGTGTGTGTGTGTTTTTGATGTCGTGATATAGGTCTTAAATTTCATTCTTAATGGTCTTAAAAAGGTCTTAAAAAGTCTTAAATTTGACTTGGTGAAACCTGCAGAAACCATGTTTTACCAGCCATGAGTATAAGATCCCCTAAAACTAACATTCACCACACCTGCTGATAGCTGGAGACTTTTACCAGCCATGAGTATAAGATCCCCTAAAACTAGCATTCACCACACCTGCTGATAGCTGGAGACTTTTACCAGCCACGAGTATAAGATCACCTAAAACTAACATTCACCACACCTGCTGATAGCTGGAGACTTTTACCAGCCGCGAGTATAAGATCCCCTAAAACTAGCATTCACCACACCTGCTGATAGCTGGAGACTTTTACCAGCCGCGAGTATAAGATCCCCTAAAACTAACATTCACCACACCTGCTGATAGCTGGAGACTTTTACCAGCCGCGAGTATAAGATCCCCTAAAACTAACATTCACCACACCTGCTGATAGCTGGAGACTTTTACCAGCCGCGAGTATAAGATCCCCTAAAACTAACATTCACCACACCTGCTGATAGCTGGAGACTTTTACCAGCCATGAGTATAAGATCCCTAAAACTAACATTCACCACACCTGCTGATAGCTGGAGACTTTTACCAGCCATGAGTATAAGATCCCCTAAAACTAACATTCTCCATACCTGCTGATAGCTGGAGACTTTTACCAGCCATGAATATAAGATCCCCTAAAACTAACATTCTCCACACCTGCTGATAGCTGGAGACTTTACCAGCCGCGAGTATAAGATCCCCTAAAACTAACATTCACCGCCACCTGCTGAGCTGGAGACTTTAACAGCCACAAGAGTAAGATCCCCTAAAACTAGCATTCACCACACCTGCTGATAGCTGGAGACTTTTACCAGCCACAAGTATAAGATCCCCTAAAACTAACATTCACCCCACCTGCTGATAGCTGGGGACTTTTACCAGCCACGAGTATAAGATCCCCTAAAACTAACATTCACCACACCTGCTGATAGCTGGAGACTTTTACCAGCCACGAGTATAAGATCCCCTAAAACTAACATTCACCGCACCTGCTGATAGCTGGGGACTTTTACCAGCCACGAGTATAAGATCCCCTAAAACTACCATTCTCCACACCTGCTGATAGCTGGAGACTTTTACCAGCCGCGAGTATAAGATCCCCTAAAACTAACATTCACCGCACCTGCTGATAGCTGGGGACTTTTACCAGCCACGAGTATAAGATCCCCTAAAACTAACATTCACCACACCTGCTGATAGCTGGAGACTTTTACCAGCCACGAGTATAAGATCCCCTAAAACTAACATTCACCCCACCTGCTGATAGCTGGGACTTTTACCAGCCACGAGTATAAGATCCCCTAAAACTAGCATTCACCACACCTGCTGATAGCTGGAGACTTTTACCAGCCATGAGTATAAGATCCCCTAAAACTAGCATTCACCACACCTGCTGATAGCTGGAGACTTTTACCAGCCACGAGTATAAGATCACCTAAAACTAACATTCACCACACCTGCTGATAGCTGGAGACTTTTACCAGCCACGAGTATAAGATCACCTAAAACTAACATTCACCACACCTGCTGATAGCTGGAGACTTTTACCAGCCACGAGTATAAGATCACCTAAAACTAACATTCACCACACCTGCTGATAGCTGGAGACTTTTACCAGCCACGAGTATAAGATCACCTAAAACTAACATTCACCACACCTGCTGATAGCTGGAGACTTTTACCAGCCACGAGTATAAGATCCCCTAAAACTAACATTCACCACACCTGCTGATAGCTGGAGACTTTTACCAGCCACGAGTATAAGATCCCCTAAAACTAGCATTCACCACACCTGCTGATAGCTGGAGACTTTTACCAGCCGATGAAGATCCCCTAAATATGTCTAATTCACAATGATAATGATAAACTAATGAATAGTATAAGATCCTTTCAGGGATTAATCAAACCTGCTTAAGCTGGGGGAGCAGACATCCAAAAAATTTAAAATTTCATAATGCTGATGTGGAGATTTATTATGTATATAATATAAATACTAACACACCACGTGATAGCTAGATTTACCATAATGTGATGTTTGTATATTAAATATATTTATAATATAAGAATATAAATATAGAAATGTAAATATTTTCAGAAAATAGTGTATGTGTTGGTGTATTTATACAGTATATAAGATCACCTAAATACAGTACACACACTGTGATACACAAGACTTTTACCAAAAACTTTATTTGGATCCCTTAAATCGATTCACCAGCATTAGAATGAATTAAATCAAATAATAATAAAACAAATATTTATTAAATCAAATTTATATATTATAAGTCAAAAAACAAATATCATTGATACTATTGAACTATAAAGTATTTCACAAAAAATATTAATATTAATATAATTTATTTTATTTTAATAATAATAATAATAATCATATAAATAAATGCTATTATTATTTATAAAACAGTACAATTACTATTTTTTTCTTTGTTATTTTTAACTTTTATTTTGAAATGCTTCTCTTTCGTAGATTCATAACAGATTTATAAACGCTTTTCGTTACAAACTTGCGATGACGTTTTGTGCATGTCGCATCATTATAAACGACTCGAACTCATTAGAGCTGGAGTTTGTGTGAAACGGCATTTATTAAAAACTGTAAAAACATAACAGTGCTTAATCTTTGCATGCTTAATAATCACACGCGTTCTCAGGCATCGTTAGAAAGGATTACAAAACAATTATGCATGTGTAACATTTACATTTATGCATTTAGCAGACGCTTTTATCCAAAGCGACTTACAGTGCATTCAGGCTATACATTTATATTGTTAGTATATGTGTTCCCTGGGAAGCGAACCCACAACCTTTGCGCTGCTAACGCAATCCTCTAACCACTGAGCCACAGGAACAGATGGCGCTTTTCCACTGCACGGTACGGTTCGGTACGGTTCACTTTCGGGGGGTTTTCCACTGGGTACTGTACCTGGTACCTGGTACTTTTTTAGTACCACCTCGGCCGGGGTTCCAAGCGATCCGTACCGTTACCAAAACGTGACGTGTAAACTCTGCTGATCACTGATTGGCCGGAGAAAATCGTCATTACTGCGTCACTGAACGTGCGACATGAGACCCAACAGATTTAAATCAGCACCGCCAGCGAAGGATCGGACGCAACTTTTGTATCAACCCAAAAAATGTCTGTTTCGTTGTCTGTTGAGGAGACGTTCCTCTCGTTGATAGCCGAGGAGCGGATCCAGCGACAGCTGAATGAAAAAGCCTTATGTATATACTTTTTGCACTTTGTATATTTTTAGAGTATGTTTTCTGTTTATATGTTTACCTTTGTATCTGTGTTTTGCTTCAATTAAAAACAATCTGATCGAATAAGTGAACCTCCAGACTATATTAAAAATGTATTATTGTATGAGCACGTAATGAACCACTTGAAAAACACAAATGATTAATGCCACGATGATACAAACCAACACATAAATAAAAACAAACAAGGGATACATTAAACATTTTGAAATATTCTAAAGTTTATTGATAATTCACAGAACATTCTACATGAATTGTTCACTATTCGAGTACCGCAGCACACCTGCCCTCCTCCTCTGGGGGGGGTAAATCCCAAGCATTCTCATAGGCCTCTCCATTGCTGTTAGAAACATCCACATGCCGAGAATGAAGAACACCATTCCGTCGATATGCTCCTTTGTTGTGTGTTTGTTTCTGGCGCGTTTATGATGATGTCGCGGCAGTAGAGGCGGCACAACTATAACGACACATGAATAATCCCCCCACTCTAAACTGCAGTGGAAACGCAAACCGTGCCGTGCCGTAACGAGCCGTGCCAAACCGAGTCGTACCACAAAGTATAAAAGCGCCATAACACAAGCGCATGCTGTGATGTCCCAGAGTGCTCGGCGCTCACGTCTCTCTGTTTGTTCAGCAGGGGAAAGAGACACAGCTGCTGCACGTCTTCGAGGAGGACCTGATCTTGGGAAGCGAGAAAGCAGACGATTACCTGCAGGATTCTGGTAGAATCTCATTGTCTCTGATCACGTTTGTTGTGCTTCTGTGCGGTGTCATGAAGGCTTGTCCTCTGTTCAGTTCCCAGCCGGACGCTGTTCTCCGCTCGCTTCTTCTTGGTGGTGCTGGAGATCACGGAGAGCGGCAGGTCAATGCTGCACATGTGGCATCTACAGCTGGACGCCGTTCCCGTCGTTATGGGTTTGTAATGGATCTTATGCTTTATAACAGGGTTCCTCAAATCTTTTCCTGTTTAGCTCCGACCCTGATCAAACTCACCTACCTGTGATTTCCTAATCAGACGCTGATTAGCACGCTCGGGTGTGTTTGATTAGGCTTAGAGCTAAACTCTGCAGGAGTGCGCCAGATTTGAGGATCCCTGCTTTATCTTTCCTTTCTTTCTATTTGACAAAAAAATGTAGTGCATACACTTAATTCGACACAAAGTTTAAAATGAAACTTATTTCTATTGTGGTCCTTGATGTAAAGCACAATCTCCACTCATGATAACAGATACACCGACACTGCATTTAAATACAAAAATTACAATAAAACTTAACAGTCACGAATAACCATATACATAATACAAATTCATCAACCTACTTAAAAGCCAACTTTTAGTTTTTAAACTAAAACTAACCATACTTGAGATATCTTTAATATCCAGAAGTAGTTTATTCCACTAAAGTGCCCCAGAATATCTAAAAGACCTACAACCATACATAGTTTTAAAACGACATAATGTAATATCCATAAGACTTTGCCTAGTTCTATAACAATGCTGCTCATTAACTGTGCATTAAAATAGGAAGGAGCTTTATTATTGATCATTTCATGTACCATTTTTTATTTAATATATTCTAGTCTACTTTCGATAGGTAACCAATCGAGACACTTAAAATGGGAAACCTCCACATGTGTAAATCAACTAAACCCTGACACTAACCTTAGCAATTTATTCTGAGATAACTTATCCAACCAACCACGAGACGGATCAGACATCCAAGAAATACATGCATAATCGCAATGACATGCATGCAAGTAATTTCATAAGCTGTTTATCAATAAAACTAACATGTCTGGGAAGAAATTTGGTTCTTGCATTAACATAGCCATACTTACACCACTTAAGTCATTGTCAAGGATGCATCCAAGATAATTAACAGAAATTCGGTTTGATATTAAACAATCCCCCACCCTAACAGACAACTATATATATTCTTATAATGTGACACACACTTGATTGGACGATGAAAAGTGCCAGATTGGGGTCAGACATGAGTGCAAGTTTGATCAAACAAAGCCTAAATAACAGCACGAGCACTAGGGCTGTCAAAACAAAAGTGCATTTCGAATATTCATTGAATTAAAAATCATAAAAAATATTACAGAACAATGCAGAGAGGATGATGTTTACGTCAGAACTGAACCCAAGCCGTTCACACAGAACACATATTATAGAGAGACGTCTATCAGCGTCACACGAGAGACGCATGTTTAGAAAGCATGTAAAATTAATGCAAGTTTAACTTTTAATAATCATGTCTTGAGACTTTATTGTTCCATGTTTTTAAATAAAAAAAGAGATTGTTTTTTGGTCCTTATTATTAAACTTTACATATATCCATGATGCTGTTGTTTAGAATTGTTTAAGCAACTTAAAGAGATTTAAACATTATTATGCACTATTTTCAAAAGATAGTCGTGTTATTTTATTGCTTTGAAGAAATGTGCATTAGTAATATTTTGCTCGATGCGCCCTCCGGCGAGAAGACAAAAGCTTGTTTCCCTATAACTGCAATTATGCCTTTTAAATTCGAATATAATTCTAATATTGATCATATTTAAGTACAAAATTCAAATTGACAGCCCTAATGAGCACTGCTTTAATGATTATGATTAGTGGTCGACTGATATATCGGCTAAATTAGGAAAGATTACTGGCCGATATATCGGCTCTAATGCTGCAGCTTACCAGATTACTGTTATTTACATGTTTTTATTCATATTTTTTTACAATTTCTTTATTTGTTAAAAATACTTTCAAGTATCAAGAAATTGCATTTAAATAATTTTATTTTACAGATTTTTTTATATATGAAGTTGAAATTATATAATATTTTTAATATTATAATATGCCAAATAAAAAAAAAAAAATTCAGCGATTGTTATGCCTGTGTTTTTGCTATCTTTAAATTAAATAATGTGATATAAGTAAATTTATCAGCATCAAAAAAATCCATATAAAGCCAACCACTAATTATGATGTCACCTGTAAAGGAAAAACAGCACATAATTGCATTTCGATGAGATATTATGCATGCAATCTTTATATTTGAGTCTTTCTGTCAGCTGAACTTCAGATTTGTGTCGTTCTTTCAGAGCAAACTCAAACTCCAGACAGAGAGACCGTGTCTCCATCGATGTTTAACTTTGAGACGGCCGGCTCGCCACAATCCCCGAGACCCAAACTGAAGACGTGTAACCTCCAGAGCGCCTGCCGCCTCGCTCTGACCAACACCAAAGTCTTCAGCCAGGAGCTGGATCTGCCGCCGGGCGTTGAAGTCATACGTGTATCACCTGCTGCAGGTGACCAAAAACACCTCTGTGTACCTTTGAATCAGAATAGCTTTATTGGCCAGGTATGTTTACACATACGAGGAATTTGTTATAGTGACAAAGCTCCACAGGCAACAAGAATGACAGCACGGGACAGGACACAGACAACAAAATAACAATATACAAATAGGCAATGTACAAAAATTGCAAAAACACTATGCAATACAGACATACATGTGTGTACAGGTCTGACGTGCAAATTGAAATGGGAAAAAAAATTAAAATAACAAATATTATATATGTATGTGGGTGAATAAATAGTTGTAAAATAGTGTTGTGTGTTCCACGTTAATGTCAGGTGTTCATGAGATGGATTGCTTGGGGGAAGAAACTGTTCTGTGTCTGGTCTTTCTGGTGCTCAGACTCTGTAGCGTCACCAGACGGCACAGTTCAAAGAGGGAGTGTGCTGGATGCGGGGTCCAGAGTGATTTTGCCACCCTTTGCTCACTCTGATAAGTAACAGTCTTGGAGAGTAGGGAGGGTTGTACAACGATTCGCTCAGCAGTCCGGACTACCCTCCGTAGTCTTCTGAGGTCAGATTTGGTAGCTGAGCTGAACCCAGACAGTTAATGATGTGCAGAGGACGGATTCAATGATGGCAGAGTAGAACTGTTTCAGCATTCTGTGGTAGGTTGAACTTCCTCAGCTGGCGAAAGAAGTACAACCCTGCTGGGCCTTCTCACAATGGAGTCATTGAATGTCCCCACTTCAGGTCCTGGGATGGGGGTGCCCAGGAACCTGAATGACTCTTTGATGATGAGATCTGTCAGTGCTGCAAGGCTGGTTTATCCACCTTTTTTAAAAACGCTCCATTACGCTTTTGTGAACCTAAAGTGTGAAAAACAATATTATACACTTGATCAAATACTAGGTATGATGAGGTGATGCTATTCTACTCTCCCTTCAACCTTCATACAACATTAAAATTTGAACAATGCCTGAGACTTGGTGTTAGGGGCACTTCCTCTGTCTGTTTGCCTCTTCTAGATTGATCGCTTTATGTATTCCCCAATTGTAAGTCGCTTTGGATAAAAGCGTCTGCAAAATGACTAAATGTAAATGTAAAATGTAATTAAAAGAACATTTTAAAGTGTAGAATCATTAACTAATTACCACAGCATGATTAACTCCAAAAACTTGATTATTTTATATATTACAAATATTAAAAGAACACACACACATACACACAAACCACACTCTGACACACACGTGCACACACACACACACACACAACACGCACACACACACACACACACTCACTCACTCACACACACACACACACACACCAACACCACGCACGCACGCACGCACACACACTCACTAACATACTCACCAATAGACAAACAACACTCTGACATCCACACCAACACACACACACACATCCACACCAACACACACACACACACCAACACACATCCACACCGACACACACACACACCAACACACACACACACCAACACACAAACAACACTCTAACATTCACACCAACACACACACACACACACACACACACACACACACACACACACACACACACACAACACACACACACACACACACACCACACACACACACACACCAACCCACACCAACACACATCCACACCAACACACACACACACACACACTCATTCTGTATAATTATATAAAAATTTATAATTTTGACCCGTACAATGTATTGTTGGCTATTGCTACAACTGTGCTGCTTATGACTGATTTTGTGCTCCAGGATCACAAATGCCAGAAATGATCGTGATGTATATTTTTAAGCCCGTATCGCCCATCCCTAACGAACATCAACCTTTGCTTGCAGGTCATCTGAGCGCCTCGTCTCTGCAGCCGGCCGGACGCTCTCCGTATCTGCTGGCCACGTCTTGCTCAGACGGATCCGTCCGGTTCTGGAGGTGCAGCGCCGTCTCTGACCCCGACGGCTCTGCTGACCGGTCATACGTCTGGGAGGAATGGCCTCTGCTGGTGGAGGAGGGCCTGGTCAGCAGCAGCGCTCTGAGCATGTCCGGTCAGCTCATGGGTCTCAGCTGCTGTCACACCAGCCGAGTCGCAGTCGCGCACCGGAACCACGAACCCATCGTGAACATCAGCATCTTCCAGTGCGACTCCACCGGCGGCTCTCAGTGGATTCTGGAGCAGACGCTTAAAGTCTACAGCGATAAAAGCCTGAGTAACGGCAGGCAGGTCCACTTGGACTGGGTTTCCAGAGAAGACGGCTCTCACGTATTAACAGTGGGGCTAGGATCCAAACTTTACATGTACGGGATGCTTTCCGGAAAGCCTCCAGATCTGGGACTCTGCAGTAAAGAGCAGAGCTGCTCCAGATTGGTGCTTCTCCGAGTGGTGGATCTGGTGTCATCGGTTGAAGGTTCGCCACCCATTCCCGTCTCTCTATCTTGGGTGCGAGATGGCATCTTAGTAGTCGGGATGGATTGCGAAATGCACGTCTACTCCCAATGGCAGCCGGTCAAACCGTCGCTTAATGGTAGCATGACATCGCTTAAACAGGAGGGACTCAGTCCGAATCCTACTAAAAAGACCCTCAGCAGATCCATGACTAGTTTGGCTCAGAAACTGAGTGGAAAGAGAACCGTGTACGACCTCCCGGCCGAGATGGAGGATTCTGGGTTGTTTGAAGCAGCCTATCACCTGTTCCCAACTCTTCCCCAGTATCATCCAGTGCAGCTGCTGGAGCTCATGGATCTCGGGAAGGTGCGACGAGCTAAAGCAATCCTGTCCCATCTGGTGAAGTGCATTGCTGGGGAGATCGTGTCTATGAAGGACGCTACGATCAACCAGGAGCGGCGTCTGCGCTCGCTCACCATCAGCGCCAGCGGAAGCACCGCGCGAGATCCCAAGATGTTCAGCAAAGCCGAGAGCTCAGACTACACCGAGATCGACTCCATCCCGCCGCTGCCTTTATACGCGCTGTTAGCCGCCGACGAGGAGACGGCTCCGAGTGCCCAAGAACCGGAGAGCGTGAGCGCTCACGGCCGAAGCGACGCTTACGAGCAGCTCTTCCAGACCACCGGCGTTGATGACTTGGACCCTTTTGATGGCGATGAGGAGGATGCAAACGCTAAAGTCATCGATCTGTCGAAGTACAGCCCGACGTTTTTCGGATCCGAGCATGCACAGGTGCTATCGGGACACCTGCTTCACTCCAGCCTGCCGGGCATGACACGGATGGAGCAGATGTCTCTGATGGCTTTAGCGGACACCATCGCTTCCACCAGCACCGACATTGGAGAAAGCCAAGGGAAAGGCCAAGGTCAGTATCTTTCACTGGGGTAATTGCAGCTTTCATTTGTGTTGTGATGGAATACACTTACAGTGCTGGCCAAAATTATAGAGCGTGAGTGAGTGTCTGTGTGTGTGTGTGTGTGTGTGTGTGTGTGTGTGCTGTTGTGTCTGTCTGTCTGTCTGTCTGTCTGTCTGTCTTCTGTCTGTCTGTGCGTGCGTGTGTGCCTGCGTGCGTGCGAGAGAGAGTGTGTGTGTGAGAGTCAGTAGGAAACATTTCCAAACATTAATTTAGCCATTAACCCTTTACTGCATGCATTTTGATGGTACATGATAAAAAAATATTTCACATAATTTTTGGGTTTATTTGGGAACATTTTATTGATAACTTTTTTTGTTTATATCTATTTCATGCTTTTTTTATGTAACATAACAATGGCTTTAAATTATCATTTGATGTATGATTAATGTGATTAATTAGATTTATTAATTGCCACATTGTATAACTATTTTTTTTTTTAATGTTTTTTTTGTTAGGGACAGATACACTAAACATAGATGAAACTGAAATTACAGTCATCCCATGCATGTAGCGTGTGTGTGTGTGTGTGTGTGTGTGTGTGTGTTGTGTGTGTGTGTGTGTGTGTGTGTGGTGTGTGTGTGTGTGTGTGTGTGTGTGTGTGTGTGTGTGTGTGTGTGTGTGGTGTGTGTGTGTTGTGTGTTGTGTGTGTGTGTGTGTGTGTGGTGTGTGTGTGTGTGTGTGTGTGTGTGTGGTGTGTTGTGTGTGTGTGTGTGTGTGTGTGAGGTGTGTGTTGTTGTGTGTGTGTGTGTGCGCGCTTATAGCCAAAGCTAATTCAAAACACTTGTCCCTAGGAAGGCTTTTATAAATTACAATTACTAATAAAAATAACAAGTAGTACACAAATGTATAATAGGAATACACTAAACATGACTACAAGTTATTGATTAGATGAAATATGTTATTTATGGCTGCACGATATATTGCATGCGATATTCATGTGCATCTCATCAGTAAAGCCGATTCTGAGATTAGTAGTAAATCTCCATCACGTGCTTTCAGATGAAGCGGCATTTAAACCACAGAGCCGTAGTTCACTGACAAGCAACACAATATCATGTTCACTGTCGCATGCTTTACTGACGAGATGCGCATGAATATCGCATGCAATACGTGTCCCTGCAGCACAGATGCAGTCATAAGCAGCACAGCTATATTTGTAGCAATAGTCCACAATACATTGTATGGGTCAAAATTATAATTGTTCTTTTATGACAAAAACCATTAGATATTAAGATCATGCTCCATGAAGATATTCCAACCGTAAATAAATCAAAACGTAATTTTTAAAAAGTAATATGCATTGCTAAAAACTTAATTTGAACAACTTTAAAGATGATTTTCTCAATATTTAGATTGTTTTGCACCCTCAGATTCCAGATTTACAAATATTGTCCAAACCACACATCAATGGAAAGATGATTTATTGACCCTTATGACTGGTTTTGTGCTCCAAGATCACGTATATCTAATTGTAATGGATTTACAGCCCTGGTTATGACGTGATACACCTTTCCTCAGGTGGAGAGACGCTGGATGAATGTGGGCTGAAGTTCCTGCTGGCCGTTCGTCTGCACACCTTCCTCCTCACGTCTCTGCCTCCGGCTCACCGCGCTCCGCTGCTCTGTCAAGGTACGGCAAGCCTTCAGATTTCTAGAGAATGCCGCCAAGGTCATGGGTTCGATTCCCAGTGATATGCATGCACTGGTAAAACGTGTGCCTCGAGTGCAATGCCTCAGCTGTGATGTGTTCTGTGGATTTTGAGCTCAGTAACTCAGGTGCTGCTGGTCTACAGGACTGTCCACCTGTCACTACACCTGGGCGTTCCACTCGGAGGCTGAAGAGGAGCTGCTCAACATGCTTCCGGCGCTGCAGAAAGGAGAGCCGTCGTGGCCCGAGCTCAGAGCCATGGGCGTGGGCTGGTGGCTCAGGAGCACCAATAAGCTTCGCAGATGCATTGAGAAGGTTTGACCAAGCTGAGCACATGTTAGATGACGATTATGGGATCAGATTCCCGTCCTAAAGTATTGCAGTCATGGATAAAAAAACAACAACATTTAAAAACGCAAGTAAAAATATAGCTGTCAATCAAAAACTAGTGGACCAATGATGACGCTTAAACCCGCCCTATTTACATGAACCTCTAACCGCAACATTTAAGCGCAGATTGAGGAAACAAGAGCGAAGGGAAAAACAGCATAAGCATACAAAAATACAAATATGAGCAGAAAAAATTATGTTGTGTGCAAGTCAGATAATTTTGTGCAAATGATTTCAAATGTTAAAAGTTTTGATTCATGCTTATTATTTAAAAAATGCGTTATTGATTTTTGTAATTATTTTTCTATCCATGCTATTCTGAAAATATTGCTTTCATGTTTAAATCTTGTGCAATATATATTAACTTGCGTTTTTAAATGTTGTTTTCACGCTTGATATTTTTTTGATCCGTGACTGCAATACTTTAGACGGGAATCTGGTTCCATAGACGATGAGTCGATTTAGCCACAATTGCCAGGATGTATAATAATCCAGTATATTGGAGTAAATAAAGCACAGATTTGTGTTTTACTGTGTCGAGTTGCATGCATTCTGCTGTGGAGTTATTAGAGGTCAAGCACCGTATGCATCTGGGAGCTTTCCCTGGATTCTTCTGCATGAGTCTGTGGCTGTCCGAAAACAGTTATTGAACAGTTTTTGTTCAATTCAATTCAGGTTTATTTGTATTGCGCAATACAAATCATTGCAAAGCAGCTTTACAGAAAATATTAAGTTTCTACATTATATTTAGGAGTTGGTTATTAGTGGTGACTGTGGCAGAAATGTACAGTAAAGTTAGTTACGAACACTATTAACTGCAATGATTAAATGATGCGATTAAGCAAAACTAGTACTTTAGTTATGCATTTTTTGTGTGTGTTTTTTTGTGTGTGTGTCCTACCAGGTAGCAAAAGCTGCTTATCAGAGAAACAACGACCCTTTAGACGCAGCCTTGTTTTATCTGGCCATGAAGAAGAAAGCTGTGGTCTGGGGACTGTACAGGTAACCACACACACACACGCTCACTCTCACACACACACACACACACACACACACACACACACACACACACACACACACACACACACACACACACACACACGCTCTCTTTCTCACACACTCACTCACTCACACACACACATGCTCTCTTTCTCACACACTCACACACTCACTCACTCACACACACACACACACACACACCACACACACATGCTCTCTTTCTCACACACCACTCACTCACACACACACACACACACTCACACACACACGCCTTGCACACTCGCACGCACACTCGCACAGATGCACTCTCTCACACACACACACACACACACACACACGCTCTCTTTACTCACCACACACCACACTCACTCACTCACTCACTCTACTCTCTCACTCACTCACTCTCTCACATCACTCACTCACTCACTCACTCACTCACTCACACACACACACACACACGCCTTGCACACTCGCACGCACACTCGCACAGATGCACTCTCTCACACACACACACACACGCACTCTCACACACGCGCACTCTCACACACACACACACACACAACACACACACACACACACACACACACACACACACACACACACACACACACACACACAGTCCACTGAGAGCTCCTGTGTGTTGAAGGTCCCAACATAACGTGAAGATGACGGCGTTCTTCAGCAATAACTTCAGTGAAGACCGCTGGAGGAAGGCGGCGCTAAAGAACGCGTTCTCTCTGCTCGGAAAGCAGCGTTTCCAGCATTCTGCGGCTTTCTTTCTGCTGGCTGGATCCCTGAAAGATGCTGTTGAGGTAGACCTGTTTATATTCTTCCTCCGTCACGATCTACTGAAACAAGATCGTCGTGACTTCTATAGAAGGATAGGATAAGCGTAAACGGCTGATGCTCTTCTCACGATCTGTGTTTGGGTTGTACTCGCTCGGTCAGGTTTGTATAGAGAAGATGCAGGACCTTCAGCTGGCTCTGGTGGTCTGTCGGCTGTACGAGTCTGAGTTCGAGATGTCCTGCAGCTACAAGCGAATCCTGCAGAGGCACGTGTTGGGTCAGGACCAGCAGATCGCGGCCCATCAGGACCCTTTCTTACGCAGCATGGCGTACTGGGTCTTAGATGACTACAGCAGGGCTTTGAACACGCTGCTCGAGCCCAACACAGACACGTCTCATGAAGGTGAGAGATGAGACTTAATCTTAATCTGAGACTTAAAACTGCACACTGCACTTTTGTGCAGATTTTCAAATATTGTCCAAACCATACATCAATGGAAATATTATTTATTCAGATGATGCATACATCTCAATTTCATAAAAAGGACCCTTATGACTGTTTTTTGTGCTCCAGGGTCACATATTATGTGCAAAAAAGGGTTAAAATCAAATTGCAATCTAAAAACAAAAATAAGGCATAAGTTAAATTTAATCAACTAATATTTTAAATAATAACTAATTGAGTAAAAGGCTATTTTGAGTTCCCCTTTACAGTAAGTGCTATCAAACAAATACACAAAAATTCTACATACGTCACATTTATTGTCCAGCTACAAATATTTCATCAACATGTATATTTTATTATTCGTCTGTTCGGCGCTCGAAGTCTGTGAAGTTTAGTGGAGAATCTCGTGCGCTCTGAAGCACAATGGAAATATTTCTAACATGTACAGATGGAGAATATACCTGTGAAATATAAGTTATGCATTTAGGAAAACAGCGCGAGTAGCTTCTCTGTCCAAGCCACTTTAAACTCAAACTCTTACCAGTTTTTTAAACCCATCATATATGTTTAAAACAAACTCTATTATGCACTTTCTCCGCTGCGGCTCAGTCTGTGTTCTCCCTAGATATTCGTATCGTATCAAAATACTGTATATCGGTTAGAGATCGACCAATATATCAGTTTACCGATATTTTTGCCGATATTTAAGCATTTTACCATAATCGGATATCGGTTTTGAATGTTTTATTTATTTTTTTATATTTAAGCATTTTACCATAATCGGATATCGGTTTAAATTATATATTTTTTTTTATATTTAATCCTTTTACCATAATCGGATATCGGTTTAAAAAAAAAAAAAAAGGTAAATAAATATCGGTTCTGCATATCGGTTATCGGGTACATAAAAATAATTGGTATCGGTATCGGTTATAAAAAAATCAATATCGGTCGATCACTAATATCGATATTAATGGTATCATACCGTATCGCTAAAAATCGATATATCGTACAAGCTCGATATATACCGCCCAGCTCTACTGTGTCTTTCAGACCCCAACTAACTAAACTAAGATTTTTGTTTCCTTACCTCCTCGTGTGTTACTGACCGGTCTCGATCTCTTTCAGGAACCGGATCATCTCCCTGTAGTCCTGATGTTTTTAACTTCTACACCTACCTCCGCACGCACCCGCTGCTGCTGCGCCGTCACTTCGGCTCCTCAGATAAAGCGAAAGTGGGTCTGACCGCTGAAAGCCGCGCCGTCGACTCCATCAGCCTCACAGAGAAGGCTCTTCTTCACCGCCGCTTATGCACACTTACAGGCCGGCTGCCCCATGCTGGCTTTAGAGGTGCTCTCCAAAATGCCCGAGGTCGTGAAGCGCTCGAAGCCCTGCGAGTCGTTGAGCGAGCACAAAGACCAGGTCTCGGCTCTGGACTGGTCTCGGCCGGTTCTCAACGGCTTGGAGTCGGTGTCCTCGCTCTCGTCTCCTAGAGAGGTCAGTCAGTCGGACTCGGTGCTGAGTTTCGACTGGAGCCAGCCGTCCGTCTCCCTGCAGGACGAGGCTCTGGAGCTCAAGTGGGACAGCGAGAAAGACGAGTCGGACGAGGAAGAATCGGGCCTGGCGATGAAGACCATCTGTCCAGAGAAAGATGACGGCGCTCCGGAAGCGGCGTCCACACCCAGTATGGCTGTAGTTATGTCTGAAAAACTAAATTCGAATTTGTACTTCAATATTCAAATTTAAAGGGATAGTTCACCTAAAAATGAAAATGTGATGTTTATCTGCTTATACCCCCTGCAAGGCATCCAATACGTAGGTGACTCAGTCTGTCAGTCATATAATGCAAGTCAATGAGCACAGAATCTTTGAGTGTAAAAAAAACATACACAGACAAAACCAAATTAAACCCTGCGGCTCGTGACGATACATCGATGTCCTAAAACACGAAACTGGACAGTATTTATATAATTTTTTACCTCTCAACATCCTCTGGCACATAGATATATACACATAGATGCCTCATTTGTGGCTGTTTCAATGGGCCGCGATACGTAACGATCTATATCTATGTATATCTATCTATGTCCCAGAGCCGGATGTTGAGAATGAGTTGTCAGAGGATTTTTGAAGCTCAAAGTCGGCAGAGCCGGCCGTCGCCATCCGCGTCATCCGAAATAATCAAAAATGGGCAAAAAGGCGGGAGGATGGTGGAGCTGGTTGCTGAAACCACGCCCAGTGGTGACGGCAGCCGCAATCCACCTGTCACTCAAGTGGCCACGCCCTTAATTATGCACAACTTAAATGCTTAATATAATTTAAACGGAGTAATAAAAAAAATATCCCCCCCCTCACAGTTGTCACAAAGGGCAAAATTAGCGATATAGACCAAAACCACTTTTTGTACCAGACTCTAAACATACTTTTTTCTGCTGTAAAGTTGTGCATGTTAACATTAGGAGTCTATGGGATTGACTCCCTTTTGGAGCCGCCTCTAGTGGCCAGTCGATGAATTACAGTTTTAGTCACGTCCGTGTTGGTTTCACGAGAGAGAGCAGGAGGTTGCCACACATCAGTTTCGTGTTTTAGGACATTAATGTATCGTCACGAGCCGCAGGGTTTAATTTGGTTTTGTCTGTGTATTGTTTTTTTACTCTCAAAGATTCTGTGCTCATTGAATTTACCAACGGACAAAAATAACAAAACAGTGTATTTTACGAAACAAGATTGGGCTAGTTTTGAGTACAACCCTGCTTAAGTATTCAATTCTGTAATTGGAATTGATTTTCGATTCCCGACACAGAATTGAAGTATACTTTCAACCATTTTTCCCTTTCGAGTGTGTATTTTTATTTTAAATTGTATGAATATTCGACAGCTCTAGACCACGGCGCAGACGACTCGCCCGCGCTGACCGAGGACATGCTCGCCGCGCAGCTGAAGTTCAGCTCCTGTCTGAAGATCCTCACCACGGAGCTGCGGACGCTGTCCACGGGATACGAGCTGGACGGAGGGAAGCTGCGGCATCAGCTGTGTCACTGGCTGGAGCGAGCCGTGGCGGCGCTGCAGAGCTGCTGCGGCTACAACCCCTTCCTCCAGCAGCTGCCCGAGGGCATCTCCACCGACCTGAGCCAGGTGGAGGATCTGGAGGAGCGGGGCTCGGCGGAGCACCGGCGCAGGCTGTGGCTGAAGAGGAACCAGCCGCTGCTGCGTATCTTCCTGAGCTACTGCAGCCTGCACGGCTCTCACGGAGGAGGACTGGGCTCCGTCCGCATGGAGCTCATTCTGCTGCTGCAGGAGTCCCTGCAGGTAACAGAGTTAGGATGCATGTTATACAGGTTTGGATTGAATCACTTAAATCGGATCTTAAAGGGTTAGTTCACCCAAAAATGAACATGTGCCTATGTTTTACTCACCCACAAGGCATGCTAGGTGTATATGACTTTCTTCTTCCAGACGAGTTATACTAAAAATGATCCTTGCTCCAAGTGTTAGAATGGCAGTAGATGGGTGTTTTTGTTCAACAGTCCAAAAGAAGTCAAATAAAGCGAATCCATCAGTAATAAAACGTGCCTTAAACGGTTCCGGAGGGAGAATAAAGATAATAAATCCATGCATTTTTGTAAGAAAAATATTATAAACTAGGGATGCACGATATTATCGGACCGATATCAGAATCAGCCGATAATGCTTTAAATGTAAATATCGGCCCGATATGACTTGGATGCAGGAAAAATGTGATCAGTTTTTGCTTAAAACAAGTACAAATATCTGCTAGTGGGGTCAGAAAAATAATTTTCATTCAAAGACTAAACAGATTATTATTCTCACCCCATTAGCAGATATTTCTGCTTGTTTTAAGCAAATCTATTTTTTTTTTAGAAAACAAAAATAATTTGACGTGTACAGTAAATGCATCATGATTCAACAATGTTTAGATATTAATACTAAAAAAACAAGACAAAAATACTAAATAAGAATTAATTTGTTTTTGCAGTGTACATTTTATTATA
>JAPDDN010000112.1:0-84484 GCA_027422405.1 Ptychobarbus kaznakovi
AAGAATAAACCCCAAAAGGCACGATACTGACCTCAGCATATTTTTAAGAGCTCCTTCGTTGACAACAGCCATGATTTACTATACAAATATAAATACAGACACTAAACTCTTGAGAAATAAAATAATGTGCGAGATATGAAATATACGAGTGTGTGTGTGAGCTCAGGCCAAAACACGCCACAAACCCTTACACAGTCATATTAACTAGAGATCGACCGATATATCGGTTTACCGATATTTTTCCCGATATTTAAGCATTTTACCATAATTGGTTATCGGTTTAAAAAAAAAAAAAATGTTTTTATTAAAAATTTTAATTTTAAGAGTATAACCAGCACTCAGGGATGCACCGAATGTTCGGCCGAAAATATGAAAAAAACCTCTTTCGGTGTTCGGTCACTCCTGTACTCCCTGTACACACACGACTGTACAGCAACACATAGCTCCAATATCATCGTCAAATTTGCTGATGACACAACGGCGATAGGCCTGATCACCGACAACGATGAGACGGCCAACAGAGAGGAGGTGAGTACCCTGACTAAATGGTGTCAGGAGAACCACCTCTCACTCAACATCGACAAGACCAAGGAGCTGGTGGTGGATTACAGGAGACAGAGCAGAGAACACACACCCATCACCATCGACAAGACACCTGTGGAGCGGGTGAGCAGCTTTAAGTTCCTCGGCGTTCACATCACTGAGGATCTCACATGGTCTGCTCACACAGATGCAGTGTTGAAGAAGGCACATAAGCGCCTCTTCTTCCTGAGACGGCTGAGGAAGTTTGGAACGAGCCCCAGAATCCTCAGATCCTTCTACACCTGCACTGTGGAGAGCATCCTGACCGGCTGCATCACCGCCTGGTTTGGAAACAGCACCGCTGGCAACCGCAGGGCTCTGCAAAGGGTCGTGCGAACTGCCCGCCAAAAGGCCGGGGCTTTCTAGCCCCGCCTCCTCCACGAGGCCTTCCAGCCCCGCCTTCTCCACGAGGCCTTCAGCCTCTACACCGGGGCCTTCCAGCCCCACCTCCTCCACAAGGCCTTCAGTCTCCACAGCTGGGCCTTCCAGCTCCGCCTCCTCCGCCTCCTCCATGAGGCCTTCCGGCCCCGCCTCCCCTGAGGTGCCCTGCTCGTCACAGGGGGTGAGGGTCAGGGTGAGGACAGTGTCCTCACTCGCCTTCCAACCTGTTCAAATTTGATATAAAAAAAAAGTAGGAATGAGGCTGAACTATAATGTATTATAAAATTCAAACAGGCAGATTATTTGACATTCCCGCACACAAGAATTTTAAGACTATATTTCTTAGCTTGTATGCATTTACATATTTCTGAAACACAGGCAAAAAATGGGCTATAGGCTATTTTTCACACTGGATGCAAGTTTACATGATTTTGTTTAAGGCGTGAATAGCTAAAGGCGAAACAATGGGGAAAACAGGGAAACTTGGTACAACATACACCAAATATCGAACTGGCATCTAAAGAAAACCCAACTATGTTTTACCAAATTTTCAGACTACACTTGGTAACCTATATTAACAAGGCTATGTATTGAACATGGCTGGAATTATAACCTTAAAACACCAGAGTATTGTTTATTTATTTATTTTTCGACTTAGTTTCTCCGCAACAAAAGGTAGTTCTACCTTCAGTGGACAGTGTCTTGTTTGCCACGATTGTCTCGTCCATGTAACCAACATTCCACAACGTTGAAATGTAATAAGGTTGTCATTTGTTGTATAAACTATAAATATTTGATAAGTGCTGAAAAAAATAGGGAAGGATTGACAATCAACTGTACACTGTATGGCGACTGAAAAAAAATATACTGTACATCTCACCTGCACAAACCAACTCATAAAATGCTGTTATTTTGCTGAGGTGTTGTGTAGCCAGTGGGTCCAGCTCGCATCTTGGGGTGAGGGAAGTTATTTTAGGTTTCTTGCCATTGCCTTCCTTCTGAAGGAGGAGGAGGAGTGGCTTGTAGCCCATTGCATGTAGCTTCTCAAGCTGCAAAGACATTTATTTGTAAAGGATAAACAAATTATGTTATCAAAAAACCTAAGTGTAAATTCAGTTTGAGGCAAGACTTGAAATTTGTTGTAAGACCAAACATTGACAAAAAACTGCACATTATTACATGTCATATTATACTAAGTTCCTCTGATCATATTGACAGAATTTGAATGCATTTATAACCAGCAAAAGCAAAATTACTGAGTCATCCTCAAAAGTGAATTTTCTATTTTGTCAAATTTACTGTGTATGAAAAATAATCTCTGGCTTGAATTTGATGTTAGAATTATTAACAGATCAGGACTCAACGTTAAATTTTAAAAGTGGTTAAAAGTCAAAATCTGGTTGCCACTTGTATGAATATGGTAGCCAAGGGCACCATTATATTGATGAGCCCTGTAGATGTATAGATTTTTTTCCATCCATCTTCATATTTACCACCCCAAATGAATAGGTTTACACTGAAAATCAATGCATTTCAATACATTGCAAATACATAACAGGATTAGTTATAGAGGAGGAAGGTGGGGCATCTAGGATACAGGATTTAGTCAAATACACAATATAGCTGTGTTCTTTACTTTGGTGAACCTATTCATACTGTATGTTTTTTTTTACAAGGTTAAGTGCTCATGAAATAAATGAATTTCCGGTTGTCTTTTGAATGTTGTCAGGGATTCTGCATTCCGGATGATGGTGGGGAGATCATTCCACCAGCATGGAACCGTGAATGAGAATGTTCTGGAGAGTGATTTTTTGGCAACGGGTACTTAGTTCATTAATATGCCTTTCAAGTTAACAGTCAGTGACCTTAATGGTTAAATCTGCTGGCCTGTTCCCAAAAGCATAACCAATTTGAACTCACACAGGCACTCACTCCACACTTACTCGATCCCCGGACTTTCTTCTGCCCAACTACTGTGCAATATTTAACATTTAATACTTTTGATAACTGATATTCTGTGCAATTTCATTACTGTTCAATATTTAATACTTAATATTTAATACTTAATACTTCTGATACAATCAAAATCACACAGTATACAAACCATATTTATCTTTCTATTTTAATGTATATAGCTTCTCAGAACTGTGCACCTTACACCCCCCCCCCCCCCCCTCTTTTGCAATACTTATTTTATTCCTTGTTGTTACATTTCTCTTACGTACATGTTGACACTGGAAAAGGAGTTGCTTCAATCTCGTTGTACATGTGTATAATAACATTAAAGGGCATTCTATTCTATTCTATTCTATTCTGAAGAATCTGTGTTTAAAGTTAAACTCCACTTTTAACAGTAGTACCTAAATTCCTTATTAATATTACATGAATGCCATGACTACATTAAATTCATCACATACTACTGAAAGGGGGAATCACATGCTCAATTTAAGTCAGTTTTTCAATAAAGATTTACCTGGCCCGCAACTTGGACAGTTTTTAATTTTGGACCACCGTGTGTTTGAGTTTAACACGCCTGCACTAGGCTTTAACTGTGTGAAAGAGAACCTTCAAGTTGCATTTGGTGTTTAAACTCTGTTTAGAGGTCGGTAAACCCTATATTTCAGAAATCTGGTTTAAATCCCTCTTTTCAAAAATAAAAATAAAAGCATTTGAAAAATATATTATGATCTTCTGTCAAAAATGTCACTCAATCAGGACTGGTAAATGTGACCCTATTAAAAAAGGTAGTGTTAATTGTACACACCAAAATGATGGCTTCATCCCGCATGGCTGCCTCATTGTGTTTTTTTTAAGATTGCCAAGCCACTCCACCTTCTTCATATCAAGGGCCTGCAGCCTCTTCATCAAACGAGCCTTCTTGGGCTGCTCTGCCCCACAGGCCTTACAAACCTTAGTGGCACAGGGCATGACCTGGGGGCAGTTGGGGCATTTCTTTTTATTAGAAACCATGTTGTCTGAGAAAAAAAGAAAGAAAAAAGAGAAAGTTATTTATGTATAATATAGGCTACCCATATAAATATTCTGAATTAATATCACACTATAGGATTTAAAATCACACTATGCAAGGGATGCTATGTGCTTTCTTAATTTCATTGGTCAAATTGTCTTAACCAGTCATTCTTCTGAGTTTTGAACTTTGTTCGTGATGACATTGTGATAAGGGTAAACATTTCTCTGATTTTTAACTGCCATTTACACAATAATACAGTGTGTGTGTGTGTGTGTGTGTGTGTGTGTGTGTGTGTGTGTGTGTGTGTGTGTGTGTGTGTGTGTGTGTGTGTGTGTGTGTGTGTGTGTGTGTGTGTGTGTGTGTGTGTGTGTGTGTGTGTGTGTGTGTGTGTGTGTGTGTGTGTGTGTGTTGTGTGTGTGTGTGTGTGTGTGTGTGTGTGTGTGTGTGTGGTGGTGTGTGTGCGTGTGTGTGTGTGTGTGTGTGTGTGTGTGTGTGTGTGTGTGTGTGTGTGTGTTGCCCAGATGAGAGACAGAACATAGTCCTATTGATAAAGGAAAAATGTGACATTTTAATGTCTACTGAATGCCTTATGTTAATATCACATTATTAAATTACACGAAAAGCGAAAAGGAAGAGTTGAGAAAATGTTTGTGAACTAGTTACACTAACATGTGACATGCAGTTAGCACTTTATAGGGTTTTATATCAGACAACTGGAAACACCAAAGCAATGTCACAAAAAGTTAAAATAGGGCATAAGGCAGTCATGACAATACCCCAGCAACATACTTGACTAATACACTTTTGCATACATATTTCATCGAATTATATAGGCTACTTGTTCAAGAGGTTGCCAATAATTTTATCCTACCTTACTCAACGACACCAGAGGAAGTAGTAGCTAATTGGCGGTAGCGCCGTCACCCGGATATTGTTGTGCAAAAAAAAAAAAAATTGCGAAAATTTAAATTAAACGAATTAAAATTTTTATTTTTTTCCAACAGGACAACAGAAGAAACTCATTGGAACTTTTAAAAAAATTCGGAGCTTAACTTACTGTAACAAAACTGAGCAACATACTGTATTGCTGGTGACAAAAACACAGATTAAATGTAATTTATTTATTTTTTTTTGCTGTAAGATGCGCAATGGTTCTTTTTTTTTTTACTTTTTTTTATAGAATTTTTAAAATTACATAATTCAATATCAAGTCCTTGACACATTACTTTTACACATTTTCACATTTAGTAACAATATAGTTTAAATAAAAAGAACCAAAAAAAAAGAAAGAAAAAAAGAAACTTAAAATAAAGGGCATCACAAACGTATGTTAAATTCATTTAGCAGAGATAGGCCTACAGATCTTTGGGCTTTTCATTTTTTTTTTTTTTACTTTAGACTCTAAATATATTGTAAAGGCTGCTTAATGCGATAGCCTATACTGTCGTTAATGACCCGCTGATCGCTGTCAGATTCTGTGATATGAATGTCCGCATTGCATTGTGGCTAATGGGCTTAGAATGAGCCCCGCTCGGCCCGTGTTCTGGCTTAATGTAATATTTCACCGGTAATAAGACCCAAATAATATTATTAAAATAAAGAAATTAATGAATACAATGATAACATCTAAATAAATGTCGATAGATGTAGCGTTATAGTTTTAAAAATATCAATAAACAGCAAAGCAATCCAGCTTCGAAATAATAACCGAAAAAGACCGAAATAATAATTCATAATTAATATACAGCGCCGCCACTCCCACCACGCGCAGTGCGTAGGGCACCGACTTGCTGAGGGGGCAACAAAAATAGCCTAATGAAAAATCAATAATCATAGTCAATAATTATAATGCCGATATTATTTCAGTATATATTATTAGGCACCTTTCAGGCATAACAAGAGTATTTAATTGCTCTAGAGATGGTGCCCCCAGTGCTCCGTTGGATTGCGCAATTTGCGCAGCACCTGACGAAGTTTGACTTTGACAGTAGGAGCCCAGATAGCACACGTACGTCTGCAAGATGTCTGTTAAAGATCTCTTGATCTGGAAAGCATCTGCTGTCTCCAAACGTCTGGCAGACGTCTTTCAGATGTCATTTTTATATACATTCTGAATCATAAACATCTTAAAGACATCTAATAGACGTCTATATGACATCTAAAAGAAAATGTCCTATAGACGTATTGCAGATGAGCAAACACCCTAAAAAATACGTCTTGCATATGTAAATGCAGACATCCAATAGACATCTCTGAGATGTATGTGTGCTATCAGGGAGGTATATAAAAGACTGGCAAACTGTCTTTATGTTTAAAATCATAAAGGAATTATTGTTAGGGCACCAAAATGGCTAGCAGCAGCACTGCACATATATAAACCGTGATAAGATCTCGTGAATAAATGTTGATTGAACAGCTTCTCTGCTGCAGCCCGACTGGCAGAAAGAATCGTGCTGTTGCACGAAAGATGCATCCAAATGAAATGCATTAGTTTAAAAAACGTGCTGGACTTACGAAAATAACGAAATAAACGTGTCCTTGTCACGAATAAATAGATTAAATCACGTGACTAAATCGCGAACTGCCGTGAGACTGGGTTGTCAGGTTTCCCTCCATGGGAACTCGAACTGCGTCCCCTAGGGGTCGCTACGGGGAACGCCCTCAGCGTGACTCGGTCTGAAGATACATATGTAAAAACACCACCTGTTGGCCGGCGACAGCCCATGACGTCACTACCGGCGTGCCACAATATAAGTGCCGCCGGGAGAATACATCATCAGCTTTTTCGTCTTCACTGACTGGTTTGTTTGAAGCGTGCATTCTGGTAAGAGTACAGTTTTCTCTCTATCAAATGGCGAGCACTAGCAAGGCGTTTAAGATTGTGTGTGGATCCGCGTCCTCGTTATTTGAAACCCGATGACACACACAATCTTTGCGTCTTTTGTTTGGGCAAGGAGCACGCACGCGATGTCCTTGAGGGGAAATCTGCGTGCACTGTGAGCTTTTTCTATGTAAAAAGCTCCGCTCTCGTCCTGTCCCTCTTTTCGAGGAAAGAGGGGCAGCCGTCTGCTTCCCGCGATTCGGGACCCACCGCTGCCGAGGCACGGAGGCGAATTAAATTAGCAGTTGGATGTGGCCGATGAGTGAGAGAGGGACCCCCCCCCCCCTTTTCACGCGCGTCGGCCGAGAACGAGAGTGAGCTGCTGGATTGTGACGATGCGATCTTTCTGACATAATCAGATTCAGCGGCTAGTGCTCTTCTCTGCATATGAACGAGTTTTTGGAGGTTGTGGATCATAAAAATTAATCTTTCTGGCCAAAATACCCCCAGCTCGAGTGAGCCTTCCTTTCTTCATAAAATCTCGATGTGGAGATTGAGAAGGAGTGGAAAAAGCTATTTTTTCTCGTATTCATAGGTTTCAGCATACTAGTTATGCTGACACTGAGGAGATGCGTGAAAATGGCTATGAGGGGATGCCCCCTGTGCAAGAGATGATAACCAGCTTATCTCTCTGTGGCCAGACATCCTCTCTCAAGACTCCCCCCTGGCCACCTAAGCCCCTGAATCTCGCTTAAATGGCAGGGCATATGCAGCAGCAGGTCAGACCGTCGCTTCGTTGCAAAAAAAACACTTAGGCGTACCAGACTGATCTGCTGAAAGACCTGGATAAGGTTCTATAAAATCCAGGTCTGAGCCCGAACAACCAGGGGTCCTAGCCCATCTCGGTCTGAGGGTCAGAGATGGGCTCAGAAGGCTGGTCTCGCGACTCATGCCCCTCCCCTCCTGCGGCTAGGGTGAGAGAGAGGCGCGGGTCAGATTGAGGCAAGCCCTCTCATTCCTCTCTAATTCCCCTGTAACCACCGTAAACTCCACCTGACCGAGGTTAGGTGGAAATTTCCTGCTAAGCAAAGGCAAAAAAGGCGTCTGAGTTCCTTCTCATTCTGAGGAATGAGTTCTCGCTCGCCAGAGCTTGTTATAGGTAGAGCTAGCATGCTCCCCTCACTAGAGGGGTCATATGAGCATGCCGCCTCCTTGGAGCGTCTGAGTTCCCTCTAATTCTGAGGATGAGTCCTCCGCTCTCCAGAGCTCGCTGTCGGTAGAGCTAGCATTACTCCCTCACTTAAGGGTTACCTATGAGTATGCCGCTCCCTTCGGAGCGTCTGATGTCCACTCATTCCGAGGAATGAGTTTTCCGCTCCCTAGAGCTCGCTGTTGGTAGAGCCCGCATTGCTCCCTCACCAGAGGGACACCTATGAGCATGCCGCTCCCTTCTGAGCGGCGGAGTTCCCTCTCATTCTGAGGAATGAGTTCTCCGCTCTCCAGAGCTCGTTATAGGTGAGCTAGCATTGCTCCCCTTATTAGAGGGTCACCTTTGAGCATGCCGCTCCCTGCGGAGCGTCTGAGTTCCCTCTCATTCTGAGGAATGAGTTCTCCGCTCCTCAGAGCTCTGTGATAGGTCGCTCTCCTTGCTGGTCGAGCTAGCATTGCTCCCCTCACTATAGAGGGTTATCTATGAGCATGCCGCTCCCTGCTGAGCGTCTGAGTTCCTTCTCATTCTGAGGAATGAGTTCTCCGCTCTCCAGAGCTCGTTATAGGTAGAGCTAGCATTGCTCCCCTCGTTAGAGGGTCACCTTTGAGCATGCCGCTCCCTGCGGAGCGTCTGAGTTCCCTCTCATTCTGAGGAATGAGTTCTCCGCTCCTCAGAGCTCTGTGATAGGTCGCTCTCCTTGCTGGTCGAGCTAGCATTGCTCCCCTCACTATAGAGGGTTATCTATGAGCTTGCCGCTCCCTCCTGAGCGTCTGAGTTCCTTCTCATTCTGAGGAATGATTTATCCGCTCTCCAGAGCTCGTTATAGGTAGAGCTAGCATTGCTCCCCTCATTAGAGGGTCACCTTTGAGCATGCCGCTCCCTGCGGAGCGTCTGAGTTCCCTCTCATTCTGAGGAATGAGTTCTCCGCTCCTCAGAGCTCTGTGATAGGTCGCTCTCCTTGCTGGTCGAGCTAGCATTGCTCCCCTCACTATAGAGGGTTATCTATGAGCTTGCCGCTCCCTCCTGAGCGTCTGAGTTCCTTCTCATTCTGAGGAATGAGTTCTCCGCTCGCCAGAGCTTGTTATAGGTAGAGCTAGCATTGCTCCCCTCACTAGAGGGTCACCTATGAGCATGCCGCTCCCTTCGGAGCGTCTGAGTTCCCTCTCATTCTGAAGAATGAGTTCTCCGCTCCCCAGAGCTCTGTGATAGGTTGCTCTCCTTGTTGGTCGAGCTAGCATTGCTCCCCTCACCATAGAGGGTCACCTATGAGCATGCCGCTCCCTTCGGGGCGTCTGAGTTTTCTCCGCTCTAGAGCTCCTCATTGGTAGCTGAGTTCCTCTCATTCTGAGGAATGAGTTCTCCGCTCTCCAGAGCTCGCCGTCGGTAGAGCCAGCACTGCTCCCCTCAACCAGAGGGTCACCTATGAGCATGCCGCTCCCTTCTGAGCGTCCGAGTTTCTCCGCCCCCCAGAGCTCTGTGATAGGTCGCTCGCCTTGTGGGTCGAGCCAGCATTGCTCCCCTCACCATAGAGGGTCATCTATGAGCTTGCCGCTCCCTTCTGAGCGTCTGAGTTCCCTCTCACTCCGAGGAATGAGTAGTTCTCCGCTCCAGGGCATAGAACGTTCTTCTAATAAGTGCACACGCGAGACTTTGGGCACTTTCTAAAATCCACTCAGTGGTAAGTCCGCACATCAAAGATTCTGCGTTCTTTCTAAAAAATCCCGTAAGGGTAGGGTTACGCGCACAGCTTCGTGCCCTTTTTTGAGTTGGTTAAAGCCCCGGCTTGTGCCTTGGGCCCTGCTCCCTTGTCCCATATATGTTGGGTCCAAAAAAAAAAAAAAGAAAGGGGTGTACGTTACCAAGAGGTCTGTTGAGACAGTTCCCTCAGTAAGCTTGGACAGAGCAAGTGGTAACGCCTGAGTGATCGGCCAGGACCTAGTGATCAGGTGCCTGGCCATATCCCCTTAAAGGAATCTTTTTCTGATTCCAAGACTTTGAGCTATACCCTAGGCCCGGTAATCCCAGCACCTAGCAGGTAAGTACTAGGGTATGCAGCTCGGGCCTTTGGCCGAAGGGGATAATATCACTGACAGCCATCAGCCGTTCCAGGGGCAACTCCCTTAGCCGGGTAGAGTTGGCTTAGTGCTCGCCTTTTTCGCGAAATTGGCTTGCATTCCCCTCAGCATGGTGAAGTGGGTATAACGTTCCCCGTAGCGACCCCTAGGGGACGCAGTTCGAGTTCCCATGGAGGGGAACGTCTCAGGTTACGTATGTAACCATGGTTCCCCGAATGGGGAACGAGACACTGCGTCCCCTAGGCTTTGGGCCATGCTTCGGACGCAAGCTTCAGACGAAGAAGCTGATGATGTATTCTCCCGGCGGCACTTATATTGTGGCACGCCGGTAGTGACGTCATGGGCTGTCGCCGGCCAACAGGTGGTGTTTTTACATATGTATCTTCAGACCGAGTCACGCTGAGGGCGTTCCCCGTAGCGACCCCTAGGGGACGCAGTGTCTCGTTCCCCATTCGGGGAACCATGGTTACATACGTAACCTGAGACGTTATACATGCATGTCAGTATGTATGTTCCCTGGGAATCAAACCCACAACCTTTGCGCTGCTAACGCAATGCTCTAACCACTGAGCCACAGGATCACCACATATAACAATATATATATATTCCTGGTCAACTATGTTACTGACTATGTTTGGGTCTATAGTCTATACCAGGGTTCCTCAAATATTTCCCTGGAAGGCCAATCTGCTGCGGAGTTTAGCTCCAACCCTGATCAAATTCACCTACCTGTAATTTTCTAATGATCTTGAAAACTCAGATTAGCAAGCTCAGGTGTGTTTGATCAGGGTTAGAGCTAAACTCTGCAGGAATGGGCCAGATTTGAGGATCCCTGGTCTATACTTAACATAGACACCTAGAGCTACTAAGCTTATGGTACATTTATTTGCATGAGCATAAGGTTTAGTCAAATTTTCTTGTTTAAAAAAATGCTGTAATAATACTTGTGTAACAGAGCTTACTGTCAATTAATCCACTCTTGACACGGATTTGCTATTTTAAGCAATATTTCGGAAAAGAGAGAGGACATGACTTCTAGTCTTTCATCCATGTGCTTCTTGACTTGAGGACATGATATCATGCAATGCAAATTATGTGAGACTGGGTCAAACCATTCCTTTTTGAGGGGTATTTTCCTAATTTGACAGTAAACATCTTATTTTTCCACATTTAATGGTGTGATTGGTATAAATATAATTTTGTACTAGAAAAGTATGCATTGAAGCTTTATAATGATGAGAACCAAAATGATCTCACAGACATGATATGTACCCACAATTGTAGAATGGCCATATGACTATTACCCAATTTCTCCATTTATCATCCATTCAATTTTGTATTTACAGATACATCATTCTCCAATATTCATCATCTGGACAAGGGTGTATGCTTTAGTATGCTTTTATGGACAAACACATCTTCCCAAATGAATGAATGAATTAATATCTCTCTCTCTCTCTCTCTCTCTCCTCTGCTGGCAAAAAAAAGGAATTTCAAGTTATCTTTCTCAACACTGTAAGTGTTTTTTTTTCATGTTTAATTATAACCTGCAACTCATTCATTAATGCTGAATCTATATGTGGCTTTTGATTTCCGCTTTACTGTAGAGTTTAGCACCAACATTGATTAAGCTCACATTCCTTCATTTATCAATTAATTTCAATAATTAAATTATTCAATTAATCAACATTGATTTGCTTAATCAAGTGTGCTAGATTAGGGTTAGAGCTAAACACTGCAGAAGAGTGGCCCTTGAAAACCAGTTTGGAAATTGCCTAGTCTGTTTATATTTGTACAGCAGGGGAATCGCTGCTGGAGTCCCAACTGCTATTTACGTTAAGAAAACTTTCCTGGCTAACCAATAGGGAACGTTCTTGGGAACGTTCTGAGAACGTACTGGGAACCAAAAATTGTTAGCTGGGATGTACCTATATCTACGTAATACATACAGGTGCAGCATCTTAATAAATTAGGATTTCGTGGAAAAGTTCATTTATTTCAGTTATTCAAATTTTGAAACTCGTGTATTAAATAAATTCAATGCACACAGACCGAAGTAGTTCAAGACGATAAGCGAGACGACCGAAAAAATTGTACTGAACAATGATGTGACAATCAAATAGAGGCGTAATGCAGAAGTGTAATGCAGAAAACAAACATTATAAATAATGCAGAAACACAACTGCAGCGTGAAATTATTTATAACTGTAAAGAAATCAATACAAGCATGAAATATCTCATGTCTCCGATGAGAAGAGGAAGGGTGGTTGATGCTGGTTACTGTATGATGAATGAAATCGCGAAATGGCCTCAAACGATTAGTAAATAAACTGCAGAATGTTATGTTTTCTAATACACTCACGGATTGCATGTAATGCTATTCAGAAAGTACTGCACGAGCTCGAGAAAAATCTGCGCTAAAACACTGTTACACGTCATCTGCTCAGTATCATTTTTATCATTTTTTTTAAAAGACATGTGCCAATGCAATACGTGTGACAAACATCTTCCCAAACTCGTCAGAATCAATTATAAATATGATGTCAATAAAAAGAAGCCCTGAGGTCTTCCTGCGGGTTTCTGCCAACATAAAAGCTCCATCAACATTCATAAATGTTAATATTGTAATTTAATGTTGTTCTGTAAAATTTAACAAAGTAAGACAATAATAATGATAATAATAATTACCCTACAACAGCTATATTAATACATTTATTATAAAATTCACACAGTGTTCAAATTGGGATCTGTAATATATTCTAATGTTTTAAAAGAAGTCTCTTCTCAGCAAGGCTGCATTTATATATTTATTAAAATAAATGCATGCCTGATTCAGGAAGGGGGTCTCAAAAAGGTCCAAAAATTTTGATTTGTTGGTATAATGTCTGATAGAATGTTAAACAATATTCAGTGTTAAGTCAATATTTTTAAATTGTTGTTTTGTTATTTATTTATTGTATATACAAAACAGTAAAAAAAAACATTTTTGGCTATTTAATTTATGCAATGGTGACTTTATGAAGTGAGACAATGACTCCTTCATTAAATTTTTATTTTGTTCAAATTAATATATATTTTTAAAAGACTTAAGCAATGAACATTTTGTCAGCACCACTAGTAAATTACTTTATTTAGTTTAGTTTCTAATCTTTTTTTTTTTTGCAGAATCGTGAGAGAATCTTGATCTCCAAATTTATTAAAATAAATTGTGATTCTCAATTTATCCAGAATGTTGCAGCTCTAGTTTACATGTTGTTATATAATTCATTAAAATGCAAGTTTAATTTCATAAAGTACAAGTTCATTTCCAAATGCACCATTTTTTGCATTTTGTGTTTTTCAGTTGACTAAAAGGCTATTTTTTCCCTATAAATTTCATCATTGAGAAAATAAAAAAATCTACAAATCTCGTCTCGTTTCGTGGGAAAAGTGTTTTGTCACACCACTATTAGCTATTCATTAAACTCATAACCTACCTGCAGTACCGCCACAAAACATTGACATAATATAATGTTTAATGCACTTCATGTTGTTAATAACAATTAATGTCATATATTTTCTTAATCTTAATATTTTTATCTCAAAATGTTTGACTTCACAGCTCCCTATTATCCACAACATCATTTGAAGACCCAACTCCGCTCCATATTTTAGAGCTTAGCATGTAAAAATATGTATATTCATTATAAAAATAGCCAAATACTACAAAATATATTTTATTATTACCAGTTTTAGTTCATTTTAATGCTCGTGTTGTTTTGCAAACTGTTATGCCAGGTCAGAAATTATTGAGGGACTGTTTCAAAAATGTCACCAAAATTAATACACAGGAACAAAAAATTACAACAAGATATTGTTGCAAAAAACATGCTTGAGAGTAAGTGCTTGAGTGTATGAGATGCAGGTTTTTTATTATAATAGGATTAAGCAACATCACAACAGCAAGATAACTGTTTTTAAAAAAATATATATATATTGCTTTTATAAAAACATTAAGTAAACATTTTTTAACATTCTCCACATTATGTATGCATTTGTAACTGTACCGATTAAGATGCAGCTTCTGTGCCACTGCAGTGCAACAATGAATTGTGTTAGATATCATTTGATTGGTAACCGCTCTGTAAGTGTCTCATTATTGTATTTAATTATTGAAAAACAAGTGGACGTTTCTCTAGAATGACCCATTGACCAGTTATTTAGACAGTATGGTATGCTGTGACTTAAAATTACAGCCTATCCTAATTCGTGGTTGTCCGTCAGGATGCAACTTCTATTTTTTTCAGTTTTTTAGAAAACAGACATGATTGTTTTTGAACACAAAAGCAAACATTTAACGTCACTGCCAACATAAGAGAAAAACAATTCAGTTATGAATTGGTAACATACGTCTCAATAAATGTACTAATGCTGCATAAGCTCATACAATACAACATACAAGGATTAAAAGCTCTTTCAGCGATAAGATGGGTGGCTCTTAAAAGAGCCTTTGGGTTTCGGGGAGTCGGAGCGGAGCTCTACTTGGAGCTGGTGTACTTGGTGACGGCCTTGGTGCCCTCAGACACGGCGTGTTTGGCCAGCTCTCCGGGCAGCAGCAGACGCACGGCGGTCTGGATCTCTCTCGATGTGATGGTGGAGCGCTTGTTGTAGTGAGCGAGACGGGACGATTCACCGGCGATGCGCTCGAAGATGTCGTTGACGAAAGAGTTCATGATCCCCATCGCCTTAGAAGAGATCCCGGTGTCAGGATGAACCTGCTTCATCACTTTGTAGATAGCGTAGCTCTCCTTCCTGGTCTTTCTGCGCTTCTTACCTCCTTTAACGGCGGTCTTAGTGACGGCCTTTTTAGAACCCTTCTTGGGCGCGGACTTTGCTGGTTCAGGCATGATGCTGATATTTAAATGTTTGTTAAGAGCCGGCGGACGAATTTATAGATTCGCCTATGCTAATTTTCAAGGAGATATGGATTCTTCTGATTGCGTGTTTTCACAGACCGAACCCATAAAGTCGTATGTGATTGGACAACTTGAAGAATCACATGCCGAGTGTGGGCCAATCACAAGCGGTAAATATATAGCTCCACCCACTGCTCCACGTTTCAACAACTGCAGACGATATGAATGATTCCTTTGTTTAAATCCCGCTCTTTCGTTTTAACAAGAAACAAATGGGTCTCAAATATAATAAATTGTAACACTTTATTTTCCTCAACTGTCCTCTCAGATTCACTTTTGCTCCACCTTAAATATCATTCTCATCTGATTTAATTTTCTCTTTATTTTGTAAAATATTACAATTGAAAGAAAATAAACGAGTTAATAAAAAGCCATGTAATACTAAATGTTGTCATTCGGTGAGCCGTTGAAAGAAAACAAAACACTACCGACTTCCATTTTTAGAATCGGTGTTCAGATCGTTAACACGAGTAACATACATATTATAGATTTAAGTTAATGACCACCAGGAATACACACTAATTTCACTTTATATGTGGAACTCATTCGCTATTAAATAACTATTATTTAGTGTTTCCATCAAAAACAGCAACATTACTCAGTCTCTTTATGTGACCGTATGGGTGGCTCTTAAAAGAGCCGTTGGGTTTTTATGGTAACACGGACATGTCTATCCTCCGAAGCCGTACAGAGTGCGTCCCTGCCGTTTCAGCGCGTACACGACGTCCATGGCGGTGACGGTCTTTCTCTTGGCGTGCTCGGTGTAAGTAACGGCATCACGGATCACATTCTCCAGGAACACCTTCAGCACACCACGGGTCTCCTCGTAGATCAGACCAGAGATACGCTTCACTCCGCCGCGGCGAGCGAGACGACGGATGGCGGGTTTGGTGATGCCCTGGATGTTATCCGCAAAACTTTACGATGACGCTTAGCGCCTCCTTTCCGAGTCCCTTACCGCCTTTGCCTCTTCCAGACATGACTACAATCAAAGCTATGAATGACGAACACGAATATGTAAACAGAGCTCCAGGGAAGCCTTTTACATTTGCTTACAGGACCTAACTGAAATCAACCAGCGTCACTTAGCTTGCACCCCTCCCCGCTAGTTCAAGTAGGGCTCAAGGAAACAATGTGGTCTAACAATCTCTATCCTGTTTCGTGTTAGAAGTCATGTTATAAATGTTTAAATTGACAAAAAATATTTATAAGATCATACATAATATTTACATGTATGCATTTGACAGACCAATGGCTCTCCCTATATGTAGAGTAAGCAGTTTGCGTAGGGTACCAAAACAAATTAACATATGCAGATACATAAATAAACAAATAAACATTAGAATATATGTATATATTTTCTTATGATATATATATTCGTATGATTATTATGATGTCAAAGTACAGCGGCTTGTGATTGGCTGATGTGAGAAGTCTGTGTATGACTGCTAGCCAATGACTGCACAGCTTCTGTCGTCAAACGGTGCGTACGCATCGAACACACTTCCTACACTAACACTCTTTTCAGATATCTTAGTAATATTGTTTTATTTACTCATTATATAATATTTTACTTATTCGTTATAATTGTTAAAAATAGTCGTGAAAATAATATCAATCGTATGCTTGTACTTGCATTTATCCAAACAAATTGGTAGCATTTTTTTTTATGAGTCACTATTGATAGAACAAACTAACAGAAAGGGCTCTCTAGTAGATAAGATGGGCGGCTCTTAAAAGAGCCTTTTGGGTTTCCGAAACAGATTTAACTCGGTTTATTTGGTTTTGCCGGGTTTCTCGGTCTTCTTGGGCAGCAGCACGGCCTGGATGTTGGGCAGTACTCCGCCCTGAGCGATAGTCACTCGACCCATGAGTTTGTTCAGCTCTTCGTCGTTGCGCACCGCCAGCTGCAGGTGACGGGGGATGATACGGGTCTTCTTGTTGTCCCGAGCGGCGTTTCCAGCCAACTCCAGGATCTCAGCCGTCAGATACTCGAGTACAGCGGCCAGATAAACGGAGCACCAGCACCGACGCGCTGGGCGTAATTACCTTTACGGAGAAGCCTGTGAACACGACCGACGGGGAACTGCAGTCCTGCTCTGGAGGAGCGAGTCTTAGCCTTCGCTCTGGTCTTTCCACGGTTTTACCTCGTCCACTCATGTCTGTTTGCAGTACGTTAAAGCTGATGTAGGAATAACAAGTCTCCAGCTGAACAATCCGAATTTAACAGAGAGTGCTCGTCGTCTAGTGGTCAGAGTCTGTCACAGCTGCAAACCAATCACTGCAAGCCTCTCCAAAACTCCAAACCCCTCCCCTCTCTGCCAGTCTTTCTTTCTTACCCGTTGTAATGAATGGATGAAGGAACAGGACAAAAATAATACATAAACAGAAATGAAAACGCTTTTACAAATAAAATGCGTTTCATGCAAAAGACAGTAAAATAACCAACATTATAAAATCGCACACTGAATATATTTATATATATATATATATTCGCCCGCCCAGCCACGCACACACACGCACACACAGAGAGAGTGGGGGAGAGAGACCATCCAGGCTTTCAATCTATATAATAACAAACTGTTTAATTAATTAGAGAATAGTCTATCATAACCCAAGAAAATTAATGGTTGTAAAGTATGAGTGCTGAAACATATTAATAGCCTATAACATAACCGAAGGACGGCATTTATTAACAGAACAGTCGGTCGATTATCAACTGCTCATAAGGCTAGGACATTTCTATTTTAAAAATGAGCATGATCATTCTTATTATTAAAAAGAAAATCTTAAATCTGATTAATGCATCAATGAATATTAGGCGTAAAACATATTGCGCGCTAAACAGAATATCATTCTTAAAACATATTACGCGCTAAAACATATTGTGAACCGCCTGAATGACGGCACTTATTATGTGAACATTAATTTTAACGTCTGTCTTCATAACAATAACCTATTTCATATATATAAATATATTAAATTAACATGTTCACATGCTCGGGAAGAAGACGGGAGTGTTGTTCACAATTAGTTCGGTGAACTTTGAATTGAAACAAGGGAACGAATATAGAGCCCTGCAGCTTCTCAGAATTATCTGCCTGAGTCTGAGCCCGTCTCTCTCTCTCTCTCTCTCTAGCTGAGCCATTTAAATAGTTCAGTTTTGTTTTTTAATAGCAAATTGGTCATTATTTTGTTTCCTTTCTTTATTAATTTAATTTAGAAATATGATTGGAACATTTTATTTTTGTTAAATTCAAGTTTTTTTTTTTTTAATACCAAGCGGCCAGCGCAAGTTTGATCAGTTTATCTTTCTCAAATAAATAACTAAATAAATACGATTAACGTCATAATATTTTAAGAATAAAGTCAAAATTACGATAATTTTCAGGCAATGTTACATTGCCTGAAGTTAAAGTTAAAATTACACCTGTATACTCTGCCAAAAAATAATAATAATAAGTGTGGCATCCAACCTGTCATTCTTCACATTTAACACGAAAAACAACACAAATATTTTGCATATAAATATAATATATCAACCAGTGGAATATAATTGTATTATTTCTGCAAAAAAACTAATAATTTGAATGCAGGGAGCTCGTCATGGCTTCATTAATGGGAAACAGGACGTGAAGGCGGCAGAGAAGCACTCTGTGGAGTACATCGTTTTGTTAACTTTGGTTTATTATTTTGACTTGTTTGGGACGCTGTAACAAACGGCCCTCTCACAATATATTGCTTAACAGGTCTATTGTTCACGCAATCAATGCACGTATCAGAAGTTCCGTTCTCCGGCGTGTTAGCGTTCACACTATGAATGTCGCGCCCGAGTGCCGACAGTGCAGTTTGTGTGCAAGCACGGAACAGAAGATGCTCTAAAATAAAACAAACAAATATCCTGTTGATCTGTGCATCTCTACTCCAGTATATAAATTCAATATAGATGAATTATTGCTAAAGTTACTTGCCAAGAGAGGTAGTTTGACATACTTCATGTATTTGCCCGTTCAGGCGGCTCGCGCGTGTCAGAGACGCGGCTGTCGGTGCTCGCGCTGTTCACACAGAACAGAACACAGCGCGCATGTACTGAAAGGAGTTGTCTTTCGCGCCAAAATGCTTTTTAATCGCTTACATTTTTAAACAAACAAGGCTTAAAAACGCATGCAAATTATACAATTTAGTGACCGCCTGCAGTGGCCCGATCTGGCAAGTGACAAATCCGAGCGTCCTTCACGCCATGGGACAGTCTTTATTGTCAAGCCCTGGTACACCTTTAGAAAATAATCGCACAAGGTTCAAGGTTTCTTTATTCGTCACATAATAAATTATACAGGGTATAATTAGAAGTGAAATGTAATCGAATCAGGTCCGCTCAGTGGACAGTGCAAAATAATAAAAATAAAAAATTATATAAAGTAACACAACACGAGAGCATATATATGGTAAAAGAAGAGAAATAAGAGTAAAATGTGCAATGAAATAAAAAGTGCAAAACAATAAGATGTGCAAAACAATAAGATGTGCAAAAAACAATAAGATGTGCAAAAAAAACAATAAGATGTGCAAAAAACAATAAGATGTGCAAAAAAACAGTGTACTGGGACTTAATAAATAGTAATGTGAATAAGAGGGATGTGCAGACGGGTTGTTCAGGGTATTGTACATAAAGCAGCAATATTTGAGAATATGAGAATATTTACAGTTAACAATGAGTCTTGTGAATGTTTATGAGACTGGGTTTGTGTTTAGGAGCCTGATGGCCTGAGGGAAGAAGCTCCTCCTCAGTCTTTCGGTTTTTGCCAATATGCTCCTGAAGCGCTTGCCAGATGGCAGTAAACAGAAAAGATGGTTACTGGGGTGGGTTGAGTCATTGATGATTTTTGCAGCTCTGCTTTTGCAGCGTTTGAGGTAGATGACCTGCAGAGAGGGGAGAGCAGACCCTGAGATGCGCTCAGCTAAGCGCACGACTCTCTGTAGAGCTTTGCAGTCCTGGTTTGAGGAATTTCCATACCACACTGAGATGCACTGAGTCAGTACGCTTTCTATGGCCCCAGAATAGAAAGTTTTCAGGATAGCTGGTGAGACCCTGAATTTCCTCAGCTGTCGCAGATGGTACAGTCTTTGCCTGGCTTTCTTAACCTGTGTTTGTAGTCCAAGTTAGGTCCTCAGAGATGTTTACACCGAGGTACTTGAAGCTACTCACCCTCTCCACAGGGGTCCCACTGATCATAAGAGGAGTGTAGGGCCGCTGCTGTCTCTGCCTGAAGTCCACGATCAGCTCCTTAGTTTTGCTCACGTTCAGAGAGAGACAGCTAAGAGAGACAGACAACCTAATTGATATTCTATAATTAAATCGAATATTCGAAAATCGTGACCCATCCCTAATACAAATAGACTTTTGTTTTATATTTTTGCATTAAAAAATAAGAATATTCAAAATATTTATGCTAAAAATTATATTATTAATAATATTCTAAAATTATTTTTTTTATAATTCCTTGTCTTCATCACAATTGAATGAAAATATATTCGATTAAAATGACATTAAATGAAAGTTTTTTTAAAAGTATTAAAATTTGGTTGTATTAACTATTTTGACTTAAAAACTTATGAAATCACCCAAATCCTACATGACAAATATCTCAGTATATAAACACAGACAAATAACCTGCCTACAGTACATATACATATATATTATTTTTCATTGTGACACTATAATATCAAATGCGCATTATATTCTTCCCACTCAATACAAGTAACTTACGTTAACTAACGTTATACAAATGAAAGAATAAACCCAAAAGGCACGATACTGACCTTCAGCATATTTTAAGAGCTCCTTCGTTGACAACAGCCATGATTTACTACACAAATATAAATACAGACACTAAACTCTTGAGAAATAAAATAATGTGCGAGATATGAAATATATGAGTGTGTGTGTGTGAGCTCAGGCCAAAACACGCCACAAACCCTTACACAGTCATATTAACTAGAGATCGACCAAGATATTGGTTTAATGCAGCAAACATGTCAGCAGTGTGGAAGCATTTAAAACTGTCAGAGAGAGAGACGCACAGCGAGAGACTGCTTAGCGCTGCTTCTCATGTCTCCAATGAGAAGAGGAAGAGGTGGTTGTTGCTGGTTACTGTGATGATTGAAATCGTGAAATGGATTAGCATATAAACTACAGAATGTTATGTTTTCTAAAACACGCACGAATGGCATGTATTCAAATAGCGCTGCACGTGCTCGCGGCACCAGGGTTCAAAGTCCAAAGCGCGAGCAAATTCTGCGCTGAAACCCTTACTCATCATTTGCTCATTTTTATTATTTTTTTAAAGGCGTGTGACAATGTGATACGTGTGACAAACATCTTCCCAAATTCGTAACGAGATATATCTGAGAAGTATCTGCATGCTGTTGTCAACAAACAGGAACACTGAGGTCTTCCTGGTTCCTGCCTATTTCCACCAAAATAAAAGCTCCATCAACATTCAGAAACGTTAGTATTGTAATTTAACTCTTGTTCTGTAAAATAAAATAAAAAGTAAGACAATAATAATGATATAAATAATTACCCTACAACAGCTGTATTAATAAATGTACTATAACATTCACCAATAATGTTCAAATTGGGATCTGTAATATTTTCAAATGTTTTAAAAGAAGTCTCTTCTGCTCAGGAGGCTGCATTTATTTGTACAGGAAAAAAATACAAGCCTGATTCAAGAAGGGGGGTCTCAAAAATGGCCAAAAAATATTATTTTAATAACTTATTAATTTTAAGTTAAATTGTGCTTTGTTGGTATAATGTCTGATAGGACGTATAAAAATGTTCAGTGTTAAGTAATTATTTTTATTTTTACTTTTTTTTGTAAAGCAGGACAAAAGAGTAATAAGCAGATTTTGGCTATTTAATTTATGCAATAGTGAAACAAATTGCAAAATAGGCCAGTGTTTCATTTTGTTCGGCTTCGGCCAAGAATTGTCATTTCGGTGCATCCCTACCAGCAGTGAAATGTGTTCTCTGCATTTGACCCATCCAAGAGCACACACACCTGGAGCAGTGGGCACACACACACACACACCACACACACACACACACACACACGCACGCACACACACACACACACACACACACACACACACACACACACACACACACACACACACACACACACACACACCACACACACACACACACACACACACACACACACACACACACCACACACACACACACACACACACACACACACACACACACCACACACAACACACACACACACACACACACACACACACACAGCACACAGCACACACACACACACCTGGAGCAGTGAGCACTGTTCACTCAGGAGAAGCTCCAGCAGACCACCGCATGTAACTTTATACAAGATTCACTTGTTTAAAACAAAATAAATTATATTAACATTTACTATAGAACCATTATTTTGCCGATAAACATCTAAATAAATACATCTCTATCTAAATTTATTATTTATTTTCTCCGCAAGCGATCGCAGTTTGAGTATAGTTCTGTGTAAATAGATAAACCGCTGTCAGCAGTTTTCATAATTTAGAATGACAAAAACATTTGAATAATTCTGAGAAATCATGCCAGTTAAGAAATGCAATAAAATACGATGTTTTGTTTGTTATAGCTTATTTCAATATTCCAGAGAATATTATTCAGTTAATTATTCTTCACTCTTTAGTCTATTAAACAGCTTATAAACCTAAAACTGTAGTTTAAAATGAAGTTGATATGACTTATGTCCTTTATTTTCTCCATTTGAAAACATTAGACATTCTTTTGCTTATTGTTAATATCAGTGTTGCTGATGATGCTTTTTATAAATATTTGTTTTTTATTGTTGTAATTTGAAGATACAATTTTACATGAAAGAATGTTATTTTCAACAGTTGTTTGTTGTTGTTAAGATGACTGAAAGTGAAGAATGGACTTCACTCTGTTATTTATTCACTTTATAACAGTAAATAAATATTGGTTCTGCATATCGGTTATCGGGTACATAAACATGCAAATAATCGGTATCGGTAATAAAAACTCAATATCGGTCGATCACTAGTATTAACGCCTGCTGTCTGACACAAACACACGCTAAACAAACATTAATACCCCATTAACATAGTCCAAATAACAGCTACTTAATGAGAATTCAATAAATACAGGTAAAGTCGACAAGCATTCATCTCAAGGAAGATAAACAAGACGACGCGAGTCGCGAGCGTCACAACAGCAGTTTCACTTCCGGTGGGAGTGTGTTGGGATTTTCAAAATAAAAGTCTTACATGTGGTTTCTGTTTAACATAATAAATGACACACATAGCATTCATACGTTACAATTTATACTTTATGATATGTATTTTAAAAATATATATAATGCCAATGGTCTATTTTATCATCTTTCATTTGTCATTCTCATAGTTATGGTTGTTAAGCCCCTGCCACAATCATAAACCTCCACAGACAAAACCAACCCAATGAATACAACTTAAACTTATCCTATTTTTAAGTCTTTTTAATATAAAACTTGTGAGTGTGAATATGACGATGATTGTTATTTATCTGCTGTGCGATCTTTTCTTACCCCTGTTTATATCTGCATATTTAGCCAGATTAAATATGATACAGGCATATGATATCTACGGATATGATACAGGTCAAAATATGAATAAATGAACAAAATTGATTGAGAATAAACTAAGCATGTATCAGGAAAACACTGCTTCATATTTACATAGAATGCATCTAAAAAATAGAATTTACATTCATGCTGCTCAAATTTACCATTCATTATTATTATTTTTAAACAAACATGCAAGTGTCTACTTTAACAATAAACTAGGCTATATGTACAAAGTGCCAAATCAAGTAGTAAATACATGTAGCAAGCTAACAGACGGTTTCATTATGTTCCTCTCTGTCCAGCGTCACGTGTGAGATCTCCTCAACTGAGCATCTCTGAGAAGCAGAACCTGCTGTAAAGAAACATACCTTTTCATTTCACCTAAATATCCACATAAATACAACAACAAAACAATACAGCACTCGTATAAAACTGCCATGTTTTCTGTTGTTTTACAGTGTCGGTGCACATCAACCTTTGGACACATTATCATATTTCAAATCAGCTATACTAGGTCCTGTTCATCTGTTTGCACGAAGTAACATGGACAGAAGAAGGGCTTCAGGAGTGAAGCTGCTCTACACAGAAATTAGGATTTTATGAAACTCACAATCTTCTGGGTAAAGACGCAAACGCAGAGGAGGAACTTCACTAAACACGGCCTTCATAACCTGAATCAAGCTGTGCAGGTCACACTGCGTCTGTATAAAACACAAACGAGCAAATCACTTCATAAAAACAGTATTGCGGCAGGTCAACACTACTGCAGCAGCATGTTCAGACTCACATGTCTCCACTCGTCCAGGTAAGGCATCAGGATCTCTCCATCGCTGTTGATGTGTCTGCTGCTCACGGTCACCATCTCCGGCATGGGCTTCACGAAGCAGAGGGGCGCAGTGCGAGGATAACTTTCCTTCAGCCACAAACTCACTGGAATATTGTAGCGTTGCCCTACAGCACGATGTGTGGAGGTGCTTAGACATATTATAATCTCTTGAAACAGAGGTAAAGGCCAGTTATCTTTATGGTGTGACTTACCTTCATAAAACACTTCAATAGTTCCAGTCAAACTGACCAAGGTCCTCGCTTTGCCGTCATGAAAGACTGCGAGGAAATAATACAAACTGATTTCCTTAAACAAATAATTAAATTCTTTGCATTATGGACGTATTTTTAAACATGCACTTTTATAAAAGGGTCAGTGGTTCTTTGTAACACATTTAAACTTTGCTTTATATAAAATATCTGACAAATCACGGTTAAAATATTTTAATGTCATCAAACAGTACTAAAATGTGATTTACATGTAATGTTTTTGTCAATGTAAAAGTAAAAAAAAACTACGTAACACTTTTTATATTATTTGTTTATTTATCTTTTTATTAAAACACTGTATTATTTTATCATTTTCAAATTTGTATACAATTATTTGTACTAATTACAGTTATATTATTATTATTTAAAGCACCAGAATATTGTTATTTTTGTTTAAAATATGTTGTGATGCCTAATTGTAATTTCCCATACACACATATATTTGCAAAAACAGATAATGTAGTTTTTAATGACTGGGTTAAAAAAATAAAACAGTTAACCCAATAAAACACAATAAAAACATAACAATAAAAAACATTTAAAAAAAAAAACTGATTTATCTGTTTTTGCAAATAAACTCAAATAAATAAATATATTTATATGTATGATGTGCGAAAGGTTTGAATAGGAAAAAAGATAAAAAAAATAAGTATGAATCACCAGGAAAGCACTGAATCATAAACACGTGATTGGAACATAAATTATTATATTTACATAAAACATATCATCAAATAGTAGGCTACTAAAATGTCATGTCACTTATTAATTACAGTAAATTTAAGTTAACCTAATATTTTTATTGTCATTGTTAAAGTGCTAAAAGTAATAATTTTGTATTCCTTTAAAATTATAATTATAATTTTTAATTGTGTAAATTATTATGTAATAAACTAAGTGATTATTGCATTATTTATATTTAAGGCACCAGGACATTGAGAGTAAGATGTTATTTGTAGATCTTTTAGAGCTTCTCCTACAACATCAACCTGTTTTCCATCAAAACAGAAAGTTATATTTTAAGACCGTAGGTACTTTTGCATATTATATATACTGCGAGTAACCCTATAGAATTCATGCAGAATGCTGACCGATGTGAATAGCTCACCGAATCTATCCAGCACTGGCTGCAGGTACTGATGCTGAGACAAAACCGTAGAGATCTCCGACAGAACCTGTCTCCTGTGATCATACGTCTGAAACACACACACCACACACACACAACACACACACACACACAACACACACACACACACACACACACACACACACACACACACACACACACACACACACACACACACACACACACACACACACCTGAGACGCGTGTTTCGTGTTAATCCCATCGTATTGTAAGACATTTCCACCTGAATCGCTCAATGTTGTACCTTAGGTAAGATCCTCCTCAGATCACGGACTGGTGTAATCATCATGACTTCAAATCAAACAGACAAAGTGTTGTTTCGCTCCTAACGACTGTGTAGTGGTTTTCACAGCAGTAGGTTTGTGAAGTCCATAAGAATCCTCGCTTCGGCTCAATATGTTATATCAGAAACAGCCAATAGCGAGGTTTGCTGTCATGAACTGTGATCTACAAGCTAAGGTATTTCAGTAAATAAACTGCACATAAACATGACTGTCTGTGCAGGACAACACGCATGGAAGGAAGCAGTTACAGGTCAATGATTGATGCACAGCCACACAAACACATACACTTATAAATGAACTCAATGAAGAGCTGCTTTGATGCTGTTATGTGCAATGTACAGATATACAGCCTCGCCTATACAAGTACAGGTGCATCTCAATAAATGAGAATGTCGTGGGAAAAGTTCATTTATTTCAGTAATTCAACTCAAATTGTGAAACTCGTTAATTAATTGGTAAAAAAAAAATATATATATATATAAGTATCGGTTCAGGTACCGTTTTAAAAGTATCTTTTTTGCACCGGTATCGAAAAAAAAACAAAAACGATACCCAACCCTAGTTACACTATCGGGTAGGTTTAGGGTTGGGTTTGGTGTAGGGCATATTTTAACAAGATAGTGCATTCATTTTTTAGGGACAGACCCCGAATATTTGAATTCTTTACCGCCGCAATATGTACCTCTAGCAACGTAATAAAAACACAGCAATTTGTACCTATATTACTTAATACATACAGGTGCAGCATCTTAATAAATTAGGATGTCGTGGATAAAGTTCATTTATTTCATTATTCAAATTTTGAGACTCGTGTATTAAATAAATTCAATGCACACAGACCGAAGTAGTTTAGACGATAGCAAGACGACCGATTAAGTTGTACTGAACAATGATGTGACACGATCAAATAGAGGCGTAATGCCGAAGTGTAATGCAGAAAACAAACATTATAAATAATACAAAATAATGCAGAAACACAACTGCAGCGTGAAATTATTTATAACTGTAAAGAAATCAATACAAGCATGGAAATATCTCATGTCTCCGATGAGAAGAGGAAGGGTGGTTGATGCTGGTTACTGTATGATGAATGAAATCGCGAAATGGCCTCAAACGATATAAATAAACTGCAGAATGTTATGTTTTCTATACACTCACGGTTGCATGTAATGCTATTCAGAAAGTACTGCACGAGCTCGAGAAAAATCTGCGTAAAACACTGTTACACGTCATTTGCTCAGTAATTTTTATCATTTTTTTTAAAGACATGTGCCAATGCAATACGTGTGACAAACATCTTCCCAAACTCGTCAGAATCAATTATAAATATGATGTCAATAAAAAGAAGCCCTGAGGGTCTTCCTGCTTCCTTCGGGTTTCTGCCAAAATAAAAGCTCCATCAACATTCATAAATGTTAATATTGTAATTTAATGTTGTTCTATAAAATTAAACAAAGTAAGACAATAATAATGTTAATAATTTACCTACAAAGCTATATTAATACATTTATTATTAAAATTCACACAGGTTCAAATTGGGATCTGCAAATTATACAATTTAGTGACCACCTGCAGTGGCCCGATCTGGCAAGTGACAAATCCGAGCGTCCTTCACGCCATGGACAGTCTTTATTGTCAAGCCCTGGTACACCTTTAGAAAATAATCGCACAAGGTTCAAGGTTTCTTTATTCGTCACATAATAAATTATACAGGGTATAATTAGAAGTGAAATGTAATCGAATCAGGTCCGCTCAGTGGACAGTGCAAAATAATAAAAATAAAAAATTATATAAAGTAACACAACACGAGAGCATATATATGGTAAAGGAAGAGAAATAAGAGTAAAATGTGCAATGAAATAAAAAGTGCAAAACAATAAGATGTGCAAAACAATAAGATGTGCAAAAAACAATAAGATGTGCAAAAAAACAATAAGATGTGCAAAAAAACAGTGTACTGGGACTTAATAAATAGTAATGTGAATAAGAGGGATGTGCAGACGGGTTGTTCAGGGTATTGTACATAAAGCAGCAATATTTGAGAATATGAAATATTTACAGTTAACAATGAGTCTTGTGAATGTTTATGAGACTGGGTTTGTGTTTAGGAGCCTGATGGCCTGAGGGAAGAAGCTCCTCCTCAGTCTTTCGGTTTTTGCCAATATGCTCCTGAAGCGCTTGCCAGATGGCAGTAAACAGAAAAGATGGTTACTGGGGTGGGTTGAGTCATTGATGATTTTTGCAGCTCTGCTTTTGCAGCGTTTGAGGTAGATGACCTGCAGAGAGGGGAGAGCAGACCCTGAGATGCGCTCAGCTAAGCGCACGACTCTCTGTAGAGCTTTGCAGTCCTGGTTTGAGGAATTTCCATACCACACTGAGATGCACTGAGTCAGTACGCTTTCTATGGCCCCAGAATAGAAAGTTTTCAGGATAGCTGGTGAGACCCTGAATTTCCTCAGCTGTCGCAGATGGTACAGTCTTTGCCTGGCTTTCTTAACCTGTGTTTGAATGTGTGTAGTCCAAGTTAGGTCCTCGGAGATGTTTACACCGAGGTACTTGAAGCTACTCACCCTCTCCACAGGGGTCCCACTGATCATAAGAGGAGTGTAGGGCCGCTGCTGTCTCTGCCTGAAGTCCACGATCAGCTCCTTAGTTTTGCTCACGTTCAGAGAGAGACAGCTAAGAGAGACAGACAACCTAATCGATATTCTATAATTAAATCGAATATTCGAAAATCGTGACCCATCCCTAATACAAATAGACTTTTGTTTTATATTTTTGCATTAAAAAATAAGAATATTCAAAATATTGATGCTAAAAATAATATTCTTAATAATATTCTAAAATTATTTTTTATAATTCCTTGTCTTCATCACAATTGAATGGAAATATATTTGATTAAAATGACATTAAATGAAAGTTATTAAAAAGTATTAAAATGTGGTTTTATTAACTATTTTGACTTAAAAACTTATGAAATCACCCAAATCCTACATGACAAATATCTCAGTATATAAACACAGACAAATAACCTGCCTACAGTACATATACATATATATTATTTTTCATTTTGACACTATAATATCAAATGCGCATTATATTCTTCCCCACTCAATACAAGTAACTTACGTTAACTAACGTTATACAAATGAAAGAATAAACCCCAAAAGGCACGATACTGACCTTCAGCATATTTTTAAGAGCTCCTTCGTTGACAACAGCCATGATTTACTATACAAATATAAATACAGACACTAAACTCTTGAGAAATAAAATAATGTGCGAGATATGAAATATACGAGTGTGTGTGTGAGCTCAGGCCAAAACACGCCACAAACCCTTACACAGTCATATTAACTAGAGATCGACCGATATATCGGTTTAATGCAGCAAACATGTCAGCAGTGTGGAAGCATTTAAACTGTCAGAGAGAGAGACGCACAGCGAGAGACTGCTTAGCGCTGCTTCTCATGTCTCCAATGAGAAGAGGAAGAGGTGGTTGTTGCTGGTTACTGTGATGATTGAAATCGTGAAATGGATTAGCAAATAAACTACAGAATGTTATGTTTTCTAAAACACGCACGAATGGCATGTATTCAAATAGCGCTGCACGTGCTCGCGGCACCAGGGTTCAAAGTCCAAAGCGCGAGCAAATTCTGCGCTGAAACCCTTACTCATCATTTGCTCATTTTTATTATTTTTTTAAAGGCGTGTGACAATGTGATACGTGTGACAAACATCTTCCCAAATTCGTAACGAGATATATCTGAGAAGTATCTGCATGCTGTTGTCAACAAACAGGAACACTGAGGTCTTCCTGGTTCCTGCCTATTTCCGCCAAAATAAAAGCTCCATCAACATTCAGAAACGTTAGTATTGTAATTTAACTCTTGTTCTGTAAAATAAATTAAAAAGTAAGACAATAATAATGATATAAATAATTACCCTACAACAGCTGTATTAATAAATGTACTATAACATTCACCAATAATGTTCAAATTGGGATCTGTAATATTTTCAAATGTTTTAAAAGAAGTCTCTTCTGCTCAGGATGCTGCATTTATTTGTACAGAAAAAAATACAAGCCTGATTCAAGAAGGGGGGGGTCTCAAAAATGGCCAAAAAATATTATTTGAATAACTTATTAATTTTAAGTTAAATTGTGCTTTGTTGGTATAATGTCTGATAGGACGTATAAAAATGTTCAGTGTTAAGTAATTATTTTTATTTTTACTTTTTTTACAAAGCAGGACAAAAGAGTAATAAGCAGATTTTGGCTTTTAATTTATGCAATAGTGAAACAAATTGCAAAATAGGCCAGTGTTTCATTTTGTTACGGCTATTGTCAATTTGTGCTATTTCGGTGCACTACATTGTGTTCTGTGCATGTTGCAGCCTTTGACATTCCAAGTAGACACACACTGGAGCAGCACTGTGCACACACACACACACACACATCACGCACACACACACACACACACACACACACACACACAGCACACAGCACACAGCACACACACACAACACACACACACACACACACACACACACACACACACACACACCACACACACACACACAGCACACAGCACACACACACACACCTGGAGCAGTGAGCACTGTTCACTCAGGAGAAGCTCCAGCACAACCACCGCATGTAACTTTATACAAGATTCACTTGTTTAAAACACAATAAATTATATTAACATTTACTATAGAACCATTATTTCGCCGATAAACATCTAAATAAATACATCTCTATCTAAATTAATTATTTATTTTCTCCGCAAGCGATCGCAGTTTGAGTATAGTTCTGTGTAAATAGACAAACCGCTGTCAGCAGTTTTCATAATTTAGAATGACAAAAACATTTGAATCATTCTGATAAATCATGCCAGTTAAGAAATGCAATAAAATACGATGTTTTGTTTGTTATAGCTTATTTCAATATTCCAGAGAATATTATTCAGTTAATTATTCTTCACTCTTTAGTCTATTAAACAGCTTATAAACCTAAAACTGTAGTTTAAAATGAAGTTGATATGACATCTGTCCTTTATTTTCTCAATTTGAAAACATTAGACATTCTTTTGCTTATCGTTAATATCAGTGTTGCTGATGATGCTTTTTATAAATATTTTTTTTTATTGTTGTAATTTGAAGATAAAATTTTACATGAAAGAATGTTAATTTGTGTTGGGATTTTCAAAATAAAAGTATTACATGTGGTTTCTGTTTAACATAATAAATGACACACATAGCATTCATACGTTACAATTTATACTTTATGATATGTATTTTAAAAATATATATAATGCCAATGGTCTATTTTATCATCTTTCATTTGTCATTCTCATAGTTATGGTTGTTAAGCCCCTGCCACAATCATAAACCTCCACAGACAAAACCAACCCAATGAATACAACTTAAACGTATCCTATTTTTAAGTCTTTTTAATATAAAACTTGTGAGTGTGAATATGACGATAATTGTTATTTATCTGCTGTGCGATCTTTTCTTACCCCTGTTTATATCTGCATATTTAGCCAGATTAAATATGATACAGGCATATGATATCTACGGATATGATACAGGTCAAAATATGAATAAATGAAAAAATTGATTGAGAATAAACTAAGCATGTATCAGGAAAACACTGCTTCATATTTACATAGAATGCATATAAAAAATAGAATTTACATTCATGCTGCTCAAATTTACCATTCATTATTATTATTTTTAAACAAACATGCAAGTGTCTACTTTAACAATAAACTAGGCTATATGTACAAAGTGCCAAATCAAGTAGTAAATACATGTAGCAAGCTAACAGACGGTTTCATTACGTTCCTCTCTGTCCAGCGTCACGTGTGAGATCTCCTCAACTGAGCATCTCTGAGAAGCAGAACCTGCTGTAAAGAAACATACCTTTTCATTTCACCTAAATATCCACATAAATACAACAACAAAACAATACAGCACTCATATAAAACTGCCATGTTTTCTGTTGTTTTACAGTGTCGGTGCACATCAACCTTTGGACACATTATCATATTTCAAATCAGCTAAACTAGTCCTGTTCATCTGTTTGCTCGAAGTAACACGGACAGAAGAAGGGCTTCAGGAATGAAGCTGCTCACACAGAAATTAGGATTTTATGAAACTCACAATCTTCTGGGTAAAGACGCAAACGCAGAGGAGGAACTTCACTAAACACGGCCTTCATAACCTGAATCAAGCTGTGCAGGTCACACTGCGTCTGTATAAAACACAAACGAGCAAATCACTTCATAAAAACAGTATTGCGGCAGGTCAACACTACTGCAGCAGCATGTTCAGACTCACATGTCTCCACTCGTCCAGGTAAGGCATCAGGATCTCTCCGTCGCTGTTGATGTGTCTGCTGCTCACGGTCACCATCTCCGGCATGGGCTTCACGAAGCAGAGGGGCGCAGTGCGAGGATAAACTCTCCTTCAGCCACAAACTCACTGGAATATTGTAGCGTTGCCCTACAGCACGATGTGTGTGAGGTGCTTAGACATATTATAATCTCTTGAAACAGAGGTAAAGGCCAGTTATCTTTATGGTGTGACTTACCTTCATAAAACACTTCAATAGTTTCAGTCAAACTGACCAAGGTCCTCGCTTTGCCATCATTAAAGACTGCGAGGAAATAATACAAACTGATATCCTTAAACAAATAAGTAAATTCTTTGCATTATGGACGTATTTTTAAACATGCACTTTTATAAAAGGGTCAGTGGTTCTTTGTAACACATTTAAACTTTTCTTTATATAAAATATCTGACAAATCACGGTTAAAATATTTTAATGTCATCAAACAGTACTAAAATGTGATTTACATTAGAGGGTGACACGGGGGAGTGAATTCTCAAACCTCTCCCGTCCCACTCCACAAAAAAAAATAATCTTTCCCGTCCCAATCCCACGAAAAAACTGGGGGAAAATCCTGTCCCGTTCCACTCCCGGAAGAATGACTCCCATTCCCTCCCACTCCCGTGTTGTTTTTTTTTTTTTTTTTTTGCCGAAATCTGTCAATTACAGTAAAAAATATAGTACAGATCACAGCGTGCCCACCTTATTAGTTGAATAAAAAACCCAAATGTCGTTTTTTGTTATTATATTGAACTGAAAGCCATCTTATGCACAGTGTTGCACAGATTAAATTTCATGTAAATCATCCATGCTAGCACACACGTCTTCTATGTTGTTTTTTTAGACATTTCACTCTCTATAGATATATTTTTCAAAGACGGAGTTTCGAAGTTTCTCGCTCAAGTTCACATGAGACCTAAAGCGCATCTTGTTTGCTTAAAAGCGCAACGTTTCGTTGTTATTCTGAGTGCACACAAATAAACGTAGAGTCTTTACAAATTCGAAAGATGTATTAGGCTACTTTTATCTGTATGACCAAAAATGACGGAGATTTTAAGAGCAAGTGAGCGCACCGGAGCCTGTCCTGCAGCAAACGCGCTTCCACTCGCCACACAAACACTTCAATAGCGCACATTTCTCTAGGTTAACATTATATTGAGCGGCCATGTAAAGTTGCTAGGGATGGGCATTTTAAGCAAAAGTAATATTCGATAATCCCTGGGTATTATTCGATTACTATTCGAAAATCGCACCCCTCCCGTGCATGCACCCGCCCACGCGCGCGCGCACACGCACACACACACACACACCCACACACACAAACAGAGAGAGAGGGGAGAGAGAGACCACCCAGGCTTTCAATCTGTATGATAACAAACTGTTTAATTAATTAGAGAATAGTCTATCTTAACCCAAGAAAATGAATGTTGTAAAGTATGAGTGCTGAAACATATTAATATAACATAACCGAATGACGGCATTCATTAACAGAACAGTCCGTTGATTATCAACTGCTCATAAGGCTATACATTTCTATTTAAAAAAATGAACATGAACATTCACATTATTAAAAAGAAAATCTTAAATTTGATTAATGCATTAATGAATATTAGGCGTAAAACATATTGCGCGCTAAACAGAATATCATTCTTAAAACATATTACGCGCTAAAACATATTGTGAACCGCGTGAATGACGGCACTTATTATGTGAACATTAATTTTAACGTCTGTCTTCATAAAAATAACCTATTTCATATATATATATTAAATTAACATGGGAAGAAGACAGGAGTGTTGTTCACAATTAGTTCGGTGAACTTTGAATTGAAACAAGGAAAGGAATATAGATCCCTGCAGCTTCTCAGAATTCTCCGCCTGAGTCTGAGCCCGTGTCTCTCTCTCTCTCTCTCTCTCTCTCTCTCCTCCCCATTACATTACAATGCTGCTGTTGCTGCCATTTAAATTGTTCAGTGTTGGTTTTTAATAGCAAATTGGTCATTATTTTGTTTCCGTTCTTTATTAATTTAATTTAGAAATATGTCTGGAACTTTTAATTTGTTAAATTCAAGTTTTAGTTTTTTTAAATACAAAGCGGCCAGCGCCAGTTTGATCAGTTTATCCTTCTCAAATAAATAACTAAATAAATAAGATTAATGTCATAATATTTTAAGAATTAAGTCAAAATTACGATCATAAAATCATGTTACATTGCCTGAAGCTAAAGTTAAAATTACACCTGTATACTCTGCCAAAAAAATAAAATAATACGTGTGGCATCCAACCTGTAATTCTTCACATTTAACACGAAAAACAACACAAATATTTTGCATATAAATATTTATGGTTGTCAACCAGTGGAATATTACATTATTCTTTCAACAAAAAAATAATTATTTGAATGCAGGGATCTCGTCACGGCTTCATGCGAGGGAAACAGGACGTGAAGGTGGCAGAGAAGCACTCTCGCTCAGCACAGTTGAGTCCATCGTTTTGTTAAGGTTCAAGGTTTATTATTTTGAGTTGTTTGGGACGCTGTAGCAAACGGCCCTCTCACAATATATTGCTTAACAGGTCTACTTAACATTGTTCACGCAATCAGAATGCACGTATCAGAAGTTCCGTTCTCCAGCGATGACAACGGAGTCTCTATACTCCTACCTACTACCATCTCAAACTCATCAAGGATATTGGGTGGGGAAAATTCCCAACATTGTTTCATCTGGTGCCTCTCACTTAAGGTTTTGGCAATGTTAATGACATTTCTACAGCTGCTAGCAACAGTCTTAAAATACTGATGCTTAGCCTCGAAACGCATGCACCAAAGTAAACGCAAAGGTCCAAACATTGATGCTAGTCTCGAGTAGTGTGTCAAAAAATGACACTTGGGTGTTACAACATCCCCAAAAACATCACTTAGCTGTGTCAGAAACTCAAAAACAAGTGTATCTAACATTGATAGGTTTTCCCTTTTCACTCTTGGGGCAATTACAATGTCAGCAATGTCACGACATAACAGGAAAACATTCCAATGTTTACTATTGGGAGGAACACGGTGTGCCATTAAAAATGGCAAAATCCTAAACAAAAAACACTTTTGTGAAGCAGACCCAGCAATTCCCGATTTGTGTAAAGTTCACTCTGACAACTGCACTGGTTTATTTTTCTTGTCATTTTGACCAATGGAGAGTTGCTGAAGTTCATCATTTAACTCTTGAATAGTAATATGTTTTTCTTTGTGAGCCCAGCTCAGAACTAGTTTTATTATAAGAGGAATGACTCCCTCTAACAAATCGTGCATTATATCAGGCGGAAATGCCAGTGTCACGTCAAAATAGTTCAGCTCATTAAATGGTGAAGGATAATTTACACCATACATTCTTTGATTCTCTGTGTTTTCGATGCACGTTAGATGGTACTGATGTACCTCTGGGGTTCTTAAAACAAAATCACTCTCTCTGAATTTCTCTTTTATTTCTGTGTGGGTTGCCATGCAATAGAGACAAACTCTACCAGAGTTAAATGACATTGTAAAACCAGCTAACATATGTGCCGAAAGATTATCTGCTGAAAATGTTGCTAGTGCAGCGTGAATAGTCTGCTCAATTCCACCTACAGTTACCACAAACCCTTCACTTTCAAGTTTTTTAAGATCGTCTAACATTGGTTTTAAGATGGTTGCTAAACCACAGCTTTTTACAAATGTTTGTCATACTAATAAAGCCAGATGAATGTGCTTCAGTTTTGAGTGATGTTTAAGGTTGCCTACCGTATAATAAAATGCGCAAAGCTTGTGCTTGGTTTTCTTTGAACCCAGAGGATTCACAACTTCAAATTCGTCTTCATAAAAATGAAGACGTAAGGCATGTGGATTAACTTTAAAGAAGGGATGTTCCTTGAAACATGTACCATATGTGTAGTCACTTAAATAATCTGGGTCTCTGTCTAGATAGTTGTTTGCCTGAATTTCATCAAATATGTCCTCATGTGAGCAATAGTTACTTAAAACCTCAGTGATGGGTACATATGAATATGTGCCTATTTTGTGTCCACTCGGTGACCTCAAAATATGATGTACCGGTTCAACCAGCCTAAGCTTAGATTTACAATGTTCTTTTAACATGTGTGGAGAGCTAACAATTTTGGAAGCTTCTTCAAAAAAATCCCTTGACTGTACCATTTCTCTTATTTCAGGACATTCTAAAATGTTGAACCCATTTTTTTGAAGATGGTAAGTAATACAAGAGTCGTAATTCTCTTTAAAATAACAAAATAAAAAATGTATGTCATTCACTATTTCCTGCTGGATGGTCTGTGGAATGTGATTTTTTTCTCTACATTTAAGAATGAAACTGAAGAGATTTTCTTTGAAGTTTGTCAAAAGCTCATTCCTATTAGGTGGAGGCATTTCATCTGTCCTAGGCTGTAGCTCATTGGTATTCTCTAGATCATTGTTACAGTCCATGTTTTCAAAATCATTGTCCAAGTATTCAGTAGCATCCATATCATCATGAGGTAGAACAAGCTTCCTATGTTTTCGATAGACATGACGCCTGAAAGACTTATATACTGTAAAAGATGACTTGCAGTTATTCAGTCCACAAGTGATGCTGAAATTGGGTTCATGGTTGTGAACCAGACCAACATGTTGAATTAGTTTCATTAAGGTGAAGGTTTTTCTTCTACACCTTGTGCATCGATATGGTTGTGGCATTTTTAGCACAGGATATTAATTATTCGGGTGACAGTTATTGGAAGGGGCTTGCCACCCACCTCAGTAATCTTTGCTATGGCATGCTGCAGGAAGGTCAGTGTATTCTTCATGTAGGGTGGATAAGCCAAGTTGAAAACATAGTAAGCACTGAAGGCTGCAATTATCCCTTCTTCAACTCCTAGTCTCCTGCACACCTCCACACCATCCACTTTAACAAGGACTTGAACCCTCTTGGAGAAAGCCATTTTCCAGTCAGTTTCTACACAACTGTATGGTTGGGTATGGAGTATCAGCATCACACTGTGAAAAGCAAAAAAATGTTAAACATCTAGCAGTAAAACAATGCAACATCTGTCAGAACTGCATAACTGGACATGTATCAGAGTATTACAAAGTGAGAGTTAAACAAATAGTTCCATACCTCTCCTAGTGTGATTAAGCTCTCAACTTTCTCTTTAAAGATGTGGGGCAGCAGAATCAATGCTGCACGAAAGTCAGAATCTATTGTAAAATAAAATAAATAACTAACTCTTCAATATTATAAATAATAGCTAGGTAACTAGTTATGATATAGCTGGGGACTACTTTCAGGTGCTGCGTAATACCATGGTACGGCAGCAAAGTTCCTTAATTATGGAAATGGATTATCACGAAACCACTATGTTTTATGTCAATACCTGGTAGATATTCTGCAAGCATCTCTTCTCTTGCTTCTTTGTAGACTTTGGACAATGGAGCATTTCTTTGAACAAGCTCAAGCACCTTTGGCACAATACTGGTAAAGCCGTCCTTGAAGCGCTGGCTTGAACTGACAGTTCATGAATGCATTCGATCAACTTCATCACACAACTGAAAAGTGACAAAAAGAGAAAGTTAATCATTCACATTAACTAAAAATACAAATAGATATTCTAATATTCTTTGTTGCCATTTCCCTTTAGTAATATCACTGTACAAATATTTCTAAGCTTGAATGCACACATATTTGTTTCCCTGAAGGTTCAGAAAATTACAATGTTTTTACAAAAGAGTTAAATATAAATGATCATTTTAGCATACTGTTTGGTTTATATTGGCATTCAACATTTATTTTAAGCTGAGAACTGATTAAAAATCTGTGATATCACTGACCCTGAGGGTGTTTTTAAGAAAGGGTACTTATTGAGTATATCCTCCACAGTCATTCCATCTCTTATCTCCCTTCTTCGCCACGCAAAAGTTTGCTGCATTCGGTCTTTGACCACCAAGGTGTCTGGTCGCACCTTGCTGTACTGGATATGCAGGACATTCACATGATCCTCAACAGATGATGCATCCTCACCAATGACAGCAATCGCCTATTGGATCAAATTTAAAAGTCCATAATAATAATAAAAGTTAAACCTCAAAAACACATGATGTCATTCACTGTTTCCTTACCTTACGTTTTTTTGGACAAAGAGAGATATTCAATTTAAGGCTGCACAATTAATTCCTTTAAAATATGTATTATGCAAATGGTTCATTCCATGTCAAATCAACCAAATTTCAGAAACTTCCCTGGCTCAAATTTGTAATTTTGTTAATATTTTTATTTAAATATTTATTAACAAATAGTGATGAAAGCCAAAATATTAAATGTAATGAATGTATGTTGACTGAGTAACACACTATTTTGTAGAGGAGGGTCAAAATGAGCATTTTCACCTGAGATTTAGAGCCAAATTACAGGGGGGTAAAATGACATTAGAAAAATGGCAGCAGCAGCATTATTTTATTTTCACACAGAGATTCATCGATTAGTAAAATCTATTGACTTTAGCAATCTTTGTTTGATTGCATGCCAACAGTGACAGAAATGGGAGAAAGCACTTGATTTTGCAACAATACAAAGACAATAGTTATGGGTTTTTCTTTTTTTCCTCAGCATTATTGCTACTTGATTATTACTGATGAGATCATAGACAGTGGCAGCTTTAACAGGCTGCATTGACACTAATGCACAGATCTATTTTGATATATCAGATGTTTTGTCCTGCTCTGAAATCATAACCGACTGTGTACATCAATTTCGTATAAAAGTATTCGAAAATGCAAGTGCATTTAACTAGGGTGACCATACGTGCCCTTTTTCCCGGACGCGTCCTTGCCAGGATTTCTATATTGCCTAAAATATTTAGGATTTGGCTTTGTTTGCATGTGCAGACTGGTCGGTGTAGGACATCGGTTCCTTATGTTTTCAAAATGTTCTTGAGGTACTTTGAATCAAAGCAATATAGAAATCCTGGGCAGGACGCGACTGGGAAAAATGGCACGTATGGTCACCCTAATTTAACCGCAACCGCAGTCGAGCTTCAGGACAAACAATCACAAAGCGCACGTCAAAGTCTGTCAGTGCGCGAGTTTCATGCATCTCATAGTACTGCATTCCAAATGGCATAAATTAAAGCACATCTAAAGGAAAACACAGCGGGTGGAAGTACACACTATCAAGCAATGCGCACGTGTCTCACAGCGCCAATTCTGTGCAATGAAGGCCGCCGCGTCTCTAGCGCGCCATATAAGGGAAGGGGAAAAATAAAAACTCAGAATCGATTCAGAATCGTTGAAGAGAGAATCGCCATGCATCGGAGAATCGATTTCTTTCTCCCACCCCTACCATATATACGGTTTAATACTGCAGAAAAACAAAAATATTGTAATGTTAGTTTTTTAGTTTGTCGTGCAGATCTAAAAGACACCGACGAAATTGCGACAATTTAATTGGAGGACCATAGCAACATTTTGCCATCTTTTGGCAGTGCACAAGAAAAATGGATCCTATCGTTTAACCCATTCAGTGATTAACTGTTTAGTAACCGACAATTATGATTTGGAAATTGTGCAGCCCTAATTCAATTACTCTTCAGTTGTCAATTTTTATTTGGCTCTTGACTAATAAACCATTTGAAATACAGGAATCCACTTACCCCTGACTCCGGTCTGCGACAGGCTGCTGGAGATTGTTCAGAGAGTCTCACTTTTTTGTGCCCAAACTTCTCCTTACTCTTTCTTACTTCATCATCATGGACCAGAGGTGCACGCTCAGCTTTAAACTTGCGTTTGAGGGACTGGTGCCAAGTGTGCTAACACATAAGGGAAAATAGGATAGTTCAGGGAATACAGCCAAGAGATTCTGACATCTGACATGTCATTTTTGTAAACGCATATAAACAGAACCACCACTTTTTGTCAATTCAAATTGCTAAGATGTAAACGCTATCTAAGACCGTATAATTTATGAAACAATGACCTTATGTAACTTATTTACACTGGTAAAGTCATTTCACAATGCAACTTACATAGCCATTGCCTTCAAGGTCCTTTAGGTAAGGGTATTTCACGATAAGTGCTTTTGCCACCTGCACATATTCTGCATTGGTTGGATACCTGAAAGATTAAATTAAAACCAGCTGGCCCATTAGAAACTCCTTTAAATTAAAAAAAAAAATTATCTTTAATTTATTACTTTTAAGTAACAAATAGTTCAAATCCATATCAACAAAGCATTGCTTCATAGATATGCATTCAAAGTATTTGTGTTGCTTTACAAGTTGCTGACTTACATTGTGTGTTCTATCATGGCTTCATGAAGAACTCTAATGATTCTGTGTCTATCCTTAGAGGACTTCTGGCATGGTTCTTTGTTATCAAGCTTGGCCTGAAGATCTCTAGGAAATGGCGGAATGGCAAATCCAGCAGGCAGTCTACCACTAGTTGCATTTCTGCAGTGAGGATGGGGTAGTAGTTAAGAACTTGCATTAGTAGCAATACTGATGATTAGCCACTATGCTGAACATTTTTCTACTCTGACATATGCATACGGTTACTAATGTACCAATGAAGATAAGTAGTGGTCGACTGATATATTGCCAAAGCCGACATAATGTCCGAGATTTGGCATTTTTTAAATATTGGCATCAGCTTATTAGTTTTTCTGTTTAGCCGATGTTACTTATTTTGACAGCACTGAGAAGGCCAGCACCCGAGCGGTGAGCACCTTAGTTTCCATTCCACGCCTACATTAGTTTACTGTCTTCATTTAATAGTTCAATTCACATTTATTTGTATAGCGCTTTTCACAATACATACCATTTCAAAGCAGCTTTACAGAGAATGCATGTCAACATTAGGCTTGCTGCGATAGACGGTGTTGGCGGGGATACCGGTGTTAAGCCGCAACAGCGGTTATGTCACTTGCCACCGCAGCACCGTCATTTTGATTTTTTTTATAGTAATAAACATAATTTAGTTCAGTTAGAGGACACTACAATTAAAACTGAACGCGGCTGCTCAATGCAGCACACCGAATGAATGTTTTACAAATATTTTGGATTTTGAAAAGCCTGTTGACTTCTGCCATTAATCTAAGTGATAATGGAAGTTTTTTTTTTTTTTTTTTATAAAACATTCGTTTCTCATTTATTTGGTTTCACAGTATTTGCTGATTTTTATTTTATTTAAACTGCCGAAACTTTGCTTTGTTAATTTATTAGTATTAGAAAAGGCAAGCACTATACTTTATTATCTACTACTAGATTTGTGAAACTACTATAAAAGGTTTACAGAATCAAGAAGTTATGATGTATAAAATTGTTTATTTTACAGTTTTTCATAATAATTCACATTCAAATTAGAAATAAATAAATTTAAACTGAATCAATATATGTAAAATGGACTGAATTTTAATGCAGCAATCATTATGAATGTGTTTATTTGTATCAGCTTTATAATCGGCAGAACTCCAATTGGTCATTCACTTGTCAGAGTAAAATAAGTTGCTTGTCTGAAAAAAAATAAAATAGGATTTCTTGTGATGTCAAACTGTTTGAACACTGATGAGAATATTGAATAAGTTATATTTACATTTAAATCTGCATATTTGTGATATTTACCCAAAGGGCTTTTTTACCTTTATAAATGGCTTTTTCACCCCTAATCTTATTAAATGTACTTCATTTTTTATTTTTTTTTTGCCTAATTTACTTGATTACGTTGACGCATCGTTCCAGCCCTACTTAACTATATCATACAGTATATTATAAATATAAAAACTCCACATTTTGAATGTTTAGCACAGCATGATAACTGAGTTACTTTGTGTGTGCTGCTTGGCCACCCTGCTTTCTAAGATATCGGCATCAGGCATAAAAAAAAAAACATAATATCAGTCGACCACTAAACATAGGAAAAATATAATACAAAATACTTAATGTTATACTTACATTTCTGAAGTCGAAGTTTGTTGATAGGATTCTGCTGGCACTGGTTCTAGTGTTATTGTTACCACCTCCTTCATCTCCTGTACAAATTTGTTAAACTTGGCCTGTTTTTTTAAAGGAGCCTTGAAATAAATATGAGATCATGTTCTCTGTGAGGCCACACTCTATTGTTTCTCCATCCACCTCATTTTCTGGAAAAAAATAAAATAAAAATAATTAATGATCAGTGTGAGCTCAAGGGTTTAATAGCAACGATAAAATCTGTTTTTTTTTTTCAATAGATATTTATCAGTATAAAAATTACTTTAAAGGATTACAAAAAATACACAATAACTCTATACGTATACATTAGAGGTTCTCAACTCTGGCCCGTGAGATCCATTTTCCTGGAGAGTTCAGCTCCAGTCCTAATCAAACACACCTGAGCGAGTTAATCAAGGCCTTTAGGATCACTAGAAAGTTACAGGCAGGTGAGTTTGATCAAGGTTGGAGAAAATGGATCTCACGGGCCAGAGTTCAGAACCTCTGGCATACACGCTCAGAAAAAGGTACAAAACTGTCACTGGGGCAGTACCCTAAGATACAAAAGCTAAAAAGGTACTAATATGTACTAACAGAGAAGTGTACTTTTTTTCTGAGAGTGTACGATTAGAAGCAAAATTATTTAAATTAGCAGCTCAGAGACTAGAAACTTCTTTCACGAGTTTACCGCTTTTGATAATTAACGGTGAACAAATTTCACTTGCTGTCCTTGTAAGTAGAGGTCTTCAAGGGTCCAAAAATTCGTACCTGAATTCGAAGAGACCCGTAAATGTGCTGCACGGAACCGACCCGGACCTGTATTTTATTTGAAAGTGGGACCCGAACCCGGGAAGACACGAGAAATGCCTTAAATGTAGGCTACTACCCGACGTACGCCTCGATCTGACAGGACAAAAGATTAGGACTCTACTGGACTTAACGTTACGTTTAAAACGTTATTTAAATATGTACCAAATAAAACTGATATAAATCAACACGGATGATATTCGTAAATTATATTATTTCAGACTGACTAGGAGAGGCGTTCGCTCGCGTCCGGAGTGAACACGGGTAACGTTAGCGTAGTAAGAAAATTCTGGAAAACTGAATTTATAAATCTGTGGTAAAAGCCGATTCACACAAAACGCGATGGGTTTGAACTGTTAATATGGCCGTTTCACCGCTGTTTTGTCAGCGTCTCGAGCACTGTCTCGCGGTAGTTATAAGTTATATCTTAATTTCTGGATAAATGTGAAATTAATTGTAATGATAACAATAAGCTTAATGTAATAACAATGGGTTGGTTTTGTCAGGTCAGTGTTTTCGAAGAAAGGTTTCCCTCACGCGCCGGGTAGGCCTAGCTACAGACGCAATGTCAAGTAACATGAATCGAAAGGGAACCAACGGATTTTCACAGTAACGTTACTTAAAACTAAACTTACCTCTGAATTTCTGTGCTTCGTCTTCAGTGACATGTAGTCCAGCTTCTTTCAATTTTCCAAGAAGATCCTCCGTCGACAACGCCTGAAGTGAGACAGCCATGATGTCGAATAACCGTCGTGCACAATCTCAACTTCTTTGCACGCATAAAACCCACCGCGCGGGCTACAATCTCATTGGACGACACGAATTTAAAGAAGGCCGGCTGCGAAAATGCGTACTTGAACTTTGAGGCAAAGTAAAAGTACACCATATTGTTAAATAACCGTGAAATAATTGTATATACATTGTGCTTTTGCTAAGAAAGATTAGTACATGTATTCTCTAACTCTAAATTAAAACAAAACTTAAAACAGCTCTTATTTAAAATCAAATTAAAAATACAGGCATACTTTAATACATTTGGTTTGTTTAAAAGTTATCTTGATGCTCTGCATAATTAATAAAATGCCATGTGCTTGTGTAATGTTCAGAACTAGTCAGTAAAGATGTGTTGTGTCTCAAATATATTTGGTTATTTTGTGCATCTCTTCCAAATAACCAACAACTCATGAAAATGATTAGCTATGTTTAATGTATTTTGGGTGACCGTTTCATACACTTTGGCTTACTCCTTTTGTCACACAAGTGATTGTACCTTTGTTTGGGGATTAAATGGTCCAAACATGGACCCTCTGACAGTTGGAAACATGTTTGAACCTTTTTTACCCTTAAATGGTACATATGAGTACCCTAAGGTGCAACTATGACGCATTGAGGGTACAACTTCACCATTTGTACCCTAAGTGTTCACAAACGGACCCCAACCGTACCCTTTTTTCTGACAGTGTAGAAACATGATGGCGACTTCCATGTGAGGGGACCCGCGGTATATGTAGTTATAAATCGCTCATTCTAAGGTAATAAAAACATAACAGTTCATTAAGTAAGGTCTTTATACTCCTCTGAAAACGTAGTTATGTATATTATATTGCATTTCTGTCTATAGATTATCCTAAATATTACACAGTGCACCTTTAAGACGATAAGCGAGACGACCGAATAAATTGTACTGAACAATGATGTGACACAATCAAATAGAGGCGTAATGCAGAAAACAAACATTATAAATAATGTAAAATAATGCAGAAACACATCTGCAGCGTGACATTATTTATAACTGTACAGAAATCAATACAAGCATGAAACATCTCATGTCTCCGATGAGAAGAGGAAGGGTGGTTGATGCTGGTTACTGTATGATGAATGAAATCGCGAAATGGCCTCAAACGATTAGTAAATAAACTGCAGAATGTTATGTTTTCTAATACACTCACGGATTGCATGTAATGCTATTCAGAAAGTACTGAATGAGCTCGCGGCGCCAAGCGCGAGAAAAATCTGCGCTAAAACACTGTTACACATCAGCTGCTCAGTATCATTTTTATCAGTTTTTTTAAAAGACATGTGCCAATGCAATACGTGTGACAAACATCTTCCCAAACTCGTCAGAATCAATTATAAATATGATGTCAAAAAAAGAAGCCCTGAGGTCTTCCTGTGGGTTTCTGCCAACATAAAAGCTCCATCAACATTCATAAATGTTAATATTGTAATTTAATGTTGTTCTGTAAAATTAAACAAAGTAAGACAATAATAATGATAATAATAATTACCTAACAGCTATATTAATACATTTATTATACAATTCACACAGTGTTCAAATTGGGATCTGTAATATATTCTAATGTTTTAAAAGAAGTCTCTTCTCAGCAAGGCTGCATTTATTTATTTATTAAAATAAATGCATGCCTGATTCAGGAAGAGGGTCTCAAAAAGGTCCAAAAATTGTGCTTTGTTGGTATAATGTCTGATATAATGTTAAACAATGTTCAGTGTTAAGTCAATATTTTTAAATTGTTGTTTTGTTATTTATTTATTTTATATAAAAAATCAGTACAAAACAGTAAAAAAAACATTTTTGGCTATTTAATTTATGCAATGGTGACTTTATGAAGTGAGACAATGACTCCTTCATTTAATTTTTATTTTGTTCCAAATTAATATATATTTTTAAAAGACTTAAACAATGAACATTTTGTCAGCAGCACTAGTAAATTACATTATTTAGTTTAATTTTCTAATCTTTTTTTTTTCAGAATCGTGAGAGAATCTTGATCTCCAAATTTATTAAAAGAAATTGTGATTCTCAATTTATCCAGAATGTTGCAGCTCTAGTTTACATGTTGTTATATAATTCATTAAAATGCAAGTTTAATTTCATAAAGTACAAGTTCATTTCAAAATGCACCATTTTTTGCATTTTGTGTTTTTCAGTTGACTAAAAGGCTATTTTTTCCCTATAAATTTCATCATTGAGAAAAAAAAAAAATCTTGTCTCGTGGGAAAAGTGTTTCGTCACACCACTATTAGCTATTCATTAAACTCATAACCCACCTGCAGTTCCTCCACAAAACATTGACATAATATAATGTTTAATGCACTTCATGTTGTTAATAACAATTAATGTCATATATTTTCTTAATCTTAATATTTTTATCTCAAAATGTTTGACTTCACAGCTCCCTATTATCCACAACATCATTTGAAGACCCCACTCCGCTCCATATTTTAGAGCTTAGCATGTAAAAAGATGTATATTCATTATAAAAATAGCCAAATACTACGAAATATATTGTATTATTACCAGTTTTAGTTAATTTTAATGCTCGTATTTTGCAAACTGTTATGCCAGGTCATAAATTATTGAGGGACTGTTTCAAAAATGTCACCAAAATTAATACACAGGAAAAAAAAAATTACCAAGATATTGTTGCAAAAAACATGCTTGAGAGTAAGTGCTTGAGTTTATGAGATGCGGGTTTTTATTATAATAGGATTAAGCAAGATCACAACAGCAAGATAACTTTTTTTAAAATATATATATTGCTTTTATAAAAACATTAAGTAAACATTTTTTAACATTCTCCACATTATTTATGCATTTGCAACTGTACCGATTAAGATGCAGCTTCTGTGCCACTGCAGTGCAAAAATGAATTGTGTTAGATATCATTTGATTGGTAACCGCTCTGTAAGTGTCTCATTGTATTTATTGAAAAACAAGTGGACGTTTCTCTAGAATGACCCATTAACCATTTATTTAGACAGGCTGTAATTTTAAGTCACAGCATACCATACTATCCTAATTCGTTGTTGTCCGTCAGGCTGCAACTTCAATTTTTTAGAAAACAGACATGATTGTTCTTGAACACAAAAGCAAACATTTACCTTCACCGCCAGCATAAGAGAAAAACAATTCAGTTGTGAATTGGTAACATACGTTTCAATAAATGTACTAATGCTGCATAAGCTCATACAACTATTAAGGATTCAAAACGTACAAAAGCTCTTTCAGTGATAAGATGGGTGGCTCTTAAAAGAGCCTTTGGGTCTCGGGGAGTCGGAGAGGAGCTCTACTTGGAGCTGGTGTACTTGGTGACGGCCTTGGTGCCCTCAGACACGGCGTGTTTGGCCAGCTCTCCGGGCAGCAGCAGACGCACGGCGGTCTGGATCTCTCTCGATGTGATGGTGGAGCGCTTGTTGTAGTGAGCGAGACGAGACGATTCACCAGCGATGCGCTCGAAGATGTCGTTGACGAAAGAGTTCATGATCCCCATCGCCTTAGAAGAGATCCCGGTGTCAGGATGAACCTGCTTCATCACTTTGTAGATGTAGATAGCGTAGCTCTCCTTCCTGGTCTTTCTGCGCTTCTTACCTCCTTTAACGGCGGTCTTAGTGACGGCCTTTTTGGAACCCTTCTTGGGCGCGGACTTTGCTGGTTCAGGCATGATGCTGATATATAAATGATTGTAAAGAGCCGGACGGACGAATTTATAGATTCGCCTATGCTAATTTTCAAGGAGATATGGATTCTTCTGATTGCGTGTTTTCACATACCGAGCCCATAAAGTCGTATGTGATTGGACAACTCGAAGAATCAGGAGTGGAATATGGCCCAATCACAAGCGGTAAATATATAGCTCCACCCACTGCTCCACGTTTCAACAACATCTGTCAATATGAATGATTCCTTTGTTTAAATTCCCGCTCTTTTTGTTCAGATTCACTTTTGCTCCACCTTAAATATCATTCTCATCTGATTTCATTTTCTCTTTATTTTGTAAAATATTACAATTGAAAGAAAACAATAAACGAGTTAATAAAAAAAGCCATGTAATACGAATATAAATAAAATGGCGGCGCGCACAACAGTCGCAGCGGCTCTCTCTCTCTCCCGACAGAACGGTGTTTTTCGTTTTTTTGTCTTGTAAGTCGCAATGTTTCTGTACATATTCGTCTCGTCTAACTGTCTTAAAGCGCGCATACAGTCGTGAGTTTCTGCTCGATGTCGGCAGAACCACATTTTTAGAGTTAAACTCCGCGCACGCCGAAGAGCTGCGGGACCTCCTGCTCCGGAGGCCCACTCCATCACCGACCCCCACTACTGCATCTCGCCCACAGCGGAGGCGCTACAAGCGGCGTGAGAGGAAGCAGAAGAGGGGTAAGCGCGGAGGTATCCGAGCTAGGCTAGCGCTAACCCACACAAGCCAGCAATCCCCACCATCGTACTGGCGAACGTACGCTCTTTGGACAATAAACTGGACTACATCCGACTACTTCGCTCTACTCAGAGGACTGTAAGAGACTGTTGTGTTTTTGTATTTACGGAAACATGGCTTAACAACAGCGTTCCGGACTGCGCCATTCAGCTCGAGCAGCTAACATGCTATCGAGCAGACAGAGCTCTCGTCGAGGGAGGTAAGAGACGCGGCGGCGGGCTTTGTATTTACATCAATGATGCATGGTGCCGCGACGCTGTTGTGGTCTGCAAACACTGCTCACCCCTGGTGGAGCTTATGATTATTAAGTGCCGGCCGTTCTATCTACCGAGGGAATATACAGCCATTCTTCTCGTTGCTGTATACATCCCTCCTAACTCCAACAACAACAGGAGTGAGGCACTGAATGATTTGTACCAGCACATCAGTGAGCAGCAGACAGCCCACCCAGATGCTTTTCTCATCTTGGCTGGAGACTTTAATCACGCAGACTTAAAGAGTGTGTTCCCGAAAATATACCAGCATGTTGACTTCCCTACAAGGGGAAAAAACACGCTGGACTTTGTTTACACCACCCAGAGAGGAGCTTACAAGGCCCTCCCCCTCCCCCATCTCGGAGCCTCAGACCACATCACTATCATGTTAATGCCTGCATACAGACCGCTCGTTAAAGCCATCAAACCGATACACAAACAGATTCAAGTGTGGCCGGAAGGGTCGTCAGAGGCACTTCAGGACTGTTTCGACACCACTGACTGGAATATGTTTAAGCAGGCTGCCACATACAACAACACCACAGACCTCCAAGAGTACTCAGAGACTGTCACTGCCTACATCACCAAGTGTATTGATGATGTAACGGTCACAAAGACTATCACTGTCCGGGCCAACCAGAAGCCGTGGCTGACAGGGGAGGTCTACAGACTTCTGAAGGCTCGGAACGCTGCCTTTAGAGCTGGAGATGAGGAGGGCCTGAGGACAGCTAGGGCCAACCTATCCCGCGGCATCAGAGAGGCCAAGAGACAGTACTCCAGGAGGATAGCCCATCGCTTCAGCGACAGCAGAGACACTCGGAGCCTGTGGCAGGGAATACAGACCATTACGGACTACAAGCCCCCACCACAGACCTGTGACAGCACCATCCCCCTGCTGAACGAGCTGAATGCCTTCTTTGCTCGCTTTGAGGCACAAAACAGCACCACTGCACAGAAGACTCCACCTCCTCCCGCGACCAGGTGATGATGCTGTCCTCGGACAGCGTGAGGAGATCCCTCAGCAGGATCAATGCACGCAAAGCTCCGGGTCCTGACAACATTCCTGGGCGTGTACTGAGAGACTGTGCAGTGGAACTCACTGATGTCTTCACAGACATCTTCAACATCTCACTAAGTCAGGCTGTTGTCCCCACATGCTTCAAAGCTACCACCATCATTCCAGTCCCGAAGAAATCATCTCCATCCTGCTTCAACGACTACCGTCCAGTAGCACTCACTCCTATTCCCATGAAGTGCTTTGAACGGCTAGTCATGCAACACATCAAGTCTGTCCTCCCCCCCTCCCTAGACTCCTTCCAGTTTGCATATAGGTCCAACCGCTCGACCGATGATGCCATCGCCACTGCCCTCCACCCAGCCCTCACACATCTGGACAAAAAAGACTCATATGTCAGGATGCTGTTCATAGACTTCAGTTCAGCATTCAACACAATCATCCCTCAGCAGCTCACTCACAAATTGGCCCAGCTGGGCTCAACACCTCTCTGTGTGCAACTGGTTGTTGGACTTTCTGACCGGGAGACCTCAGGCAGTACGGGTCGGCAGTAACACATCCAGCACCATCACACTGAACACAGGGGCCCCCCAAGGATGTGTGCTGAGCCCCCTCCTCTTCACTCTGCTGACCCACGACTGCACACCGTCACACAACTCTAACCTTTTCATTAAGTTTGCGGATGACACGACTGTGGTGGGTCTCATTAGCAACAGAGATGAGACAAACTACAGAAGCGAGGTGAGCCGCCTGGCCGGGTGGTGCAGGGACAACAATCTCTCTCTGAATGTGGAGAAGACGAAGGAGATTGTCGTTGACTTCAGGAGAGTGCACACTCAGCATGCTCCTCTGACCATCAACGGTGCGACTGTGGAGAGAGCGAGCAGCACCAAGTTCCTTGGTGTGCACATCACAGAGGACCTCTCCTGGACTAACAACACTGCAGCACTGGCCAAGAAAGCACAGCAGCGTCTCTACTTCCTCCGCAAACTCAGAAGAGCCAGAGCCCCGACCCCCATCATGTGCACCTTCTACAGAGGCACCATCGAGAGCATCCTGACTAGCTGCATCACTGTGTGGTATGGCGCCTGCAACGCGTCCTGCCGCAAGTCCCTTCAACGGATAGTGAGAGCAGCTGAGAAGATCGTTGGTGTCTCTCTCCCCTCCCTCCAGGACATCTACAGCACCCGTCTCACCCGCAAAGCCCTCAGCATTGCAGGTGATCCCACCCACCCGTCACATAGCTTCTTCAGTCTGCTGCCATCAGACTGAAGGACAGCTTCATCCATCAGGCTGTCAGGAAGCTGAACTCCCTCCCGTCCTTGCCCCCCCTCCCCTCTTTTACCCCACGCAACACTGAACTCTGACACTACACCCAGGTCCCCCCCCCCCCCCCCCCCCTAACAACTGTGACCCGCACCAGTCACTTTGTGCAGCACTGGAACGATCTCTACCTCATCCAGCATTGTCTGTAATTTACCTCCTCTGACAGTCTGATAAAAGACTGTTATTTTTCTTGCACTACTCGTATCTGCACAGTTTTGTTTTATTTAACTGGTTTGCACTCTATCTGCCATGTGCCTTATGCCACTTTACTTTATCTATCTCTTTTATTTTAATTTTTTTTTTTTCTACAATGTCCTCATTGTATTGTATGTACATATGGTTAAACTGTATTTATCTGTATTTGAACGTCTACTGTCAGTGTTTAATGTTAACTGTATGCACCAAGGGTCTGAGAGTAACGCAATTTCAATTCTCTGTATGTATGTACTGTACATGTGGAAGAATTGACAATAAAGCTAGACTTGACTTGACTTGACTTGATATGTTTGTCATTCGGTGAGCCTTTGAAAGAATACACAATACACTAAAACGAGTTCCATTTTTAGAATCGGTTTTCAGATCGTTTAACACGACTAACATACATGTATATTATAGATGTAAGTTAATGACCACCAGGAATACACACTAATTTCACTTTATATGTGAATAACAAATAAACATTAGAATATATATATATATATATATATATATATTCTTATATATATTCGTATGATTATTATGATGTCAAAGTGCAGCGGCTTGTGATTGGCTGATGTGTGAAGTCTGTGTATGACTGCTAGCCAATGACTGCACAGCTTCTGTCGTCAAACGGGGCTGTTTGTGTTTCCCGCTCAAAACGCTTTGTTGTTTATAATTTTTTGCCAAAAAGGTCCTTCTAGTTTTATTTCTTCTTTGCGTACGCATCGAAAACACTTCCTAACACTCTTTTCAGATATCTTAGTAATATTGTTTTATTTACTCATATTTTTATTATGAATTATAATTGTTAATAGTCGCGAAAATAATATCAATCGTGTGCTTGTACTTGCATTCATCCAAACAAATTGGTAGTTTTTTTATGAGTCACTACTGATAGAACAAACTAACAGAAAGGGCTCTCTAGTAGATAAGATGGGCGGCTCTTAAAAGAGCCTTTGGGTTTCAGAAACGGATTAGAATCGGTTTATTTGGTTTTGCCGGGTTTCTCGGTCTTCTTGGGCAGCAGCACGGCCTGGATGTTGGGCAGTACGCCGCCCTGAGCGATGGTCACTCGGCCCATGAGTTTGTTCAGCTCCTCGTCGTTGCGCACCGCCAGCTGCAGGTGACGGGGGATGATACGGGTCTTCTTGTTGTCCCGAGCGGCGTTTCCAGCCAACTCCAGGATCTCAGCCGTCAGATACTCGAGTACAGCGGCCAGATAAACCGGAGCACCAGCACCGACGCGCTGTGCGTAGTTTCCTTTGCGGAGAAGCCTGTGAACACGACCGACGGGGAACTGCAGCCCTGCTCTGGAGGAGCGAGTCTTAGCCTTCGCTCTGGTCTTTCCACCGGTTTTACCTCGTCCACTCATATCTGTTCGCAGTACGTTAAAGCTGATGTAGGAATAACAGGTCTCCAGCTGAACAATCCGTATTTAACAGAGAGTGCTCGTCGTCTATTGGTCAGAGTCTGTCACAGCTGCAAACCAATCACTGCAAGCCTCTCTAAAACTCCAAACCCCTCCCCTCTCTGCCAGTCTTTCTTTCTTACCCGTTGTAATGAATGGATGAAAGAACAGGACAAAAAAAATAAATAAACAGAAAATGAAAACGCTTTTACAAATAAAATGCGTTTCATGCAAAAGACAGTAATATAAACAACATTATAAAATCGCACACTGAATATATAATATATATATATATATATATATGTGTGTGTGTGTGTGTGTATCCACAAAAACACTGGAAAAAGAAATAGGGATCATCACTTCTGTATCCGCGATTAGTGTTAAAACAATGGTAAGATTAAAACACATTGTAAAAGCATAAAAGTAAATAGCATTGTATATTTTAAATATGTATTTATTTATTTGATATGATACAAATATACTTTTGTTTTCTATTTTTGCATTAAAAACTAAGAATATTCAAAATATTGATGCTAAAAATAATATTCTTCATATTCTAAAATTATTATTTATAATTCCTTATGTCTTCATCACAATTGTATGAAAATATATTAAAATTAATGAAAGTAATTAAAAAGTATTAAAATGTGGTTTGTTATGAACTATTTTGACATCAAAACTTATGAAATCACCCAAATCCTACATTACAAATATCTCAGTATATAACACAGACAAATAACCTGCCTACAGAACACACACATACATACATATACATGAGATTATTTTTCATTTTGATTATATTCTTCCCCACTCAATACCAGTAACTAACGTTATACATATGAAAGAATAAACCCCAAAAGGCACTATACTGACCTTCAGCATCTTTTTAAGAGCTCCGTTGACAACAGCCATGATTTACTACACAAATATAAATACAGACACTAAACTCTTGAGAAATAAAATAACGTGTGAAATATACGAGGGTGTGTGAGCTCAGGCCAAAACACGCCGACAAACCCTTACACAGTCGTATTAACGCCTGCTGTCTGACACAAACACACGCTAAACACCTTAATGCCTCATTAACATAGTCCAAATAACAGCCACTTAATGAGAATTCAATAAATACAGGTAAAGTCGACTAGCATTCATCTCGAGGAAGATAATCAAGACGACGCGAGGCGCGAGCGTCACAACAGCAGTTTCACTTCCGGTGGGAGTGTGTTGGGATTTTCAAAATAAAAGTCTTGCATGTGGTTTCTGTTTAACATAATAAATGACACACATAGCATTCATACGTTACAATTTATACTTTATGATATGTATTTTAAAAATATATATAATGCCAATGGTCTAATTTATCATCTTTCATTTGTCATTCTCATAGTTATGGTTGTTAAGCCCCTGCCACAATCATAAACCTCCACAGACAAAACCAACCCAATGAATACAACTTAAACGTATCCTATTTTTAAGTCTTTTTAAAAATAAAACTTGTGAGTGTGAATATGACGATGATTGTTATTTATCTGCTGTGCGATCTTTTCTTACCCCTGTTTATATCTGCATATTTACATATTTAGCAAGATTAAATATGATACAGGAATATGATATCTGGGGATATTTAGGATATGATTCAGGTCAAAATATGAATAAATGAACAAAATTGATTGAGAATAAACTAAGCATGTATCAGGAAAACACTGCTTCATATTTACATAGAATGCATATAAAAAATAGAATTTACATTCATGCTGCTCAAATTTAACATTCATTATTATTATTTTTAAACAAACATGCAAGTGTCTACTTTAACAATAAACTAGGCTATATGTACAAAGTGCCAAATCAAGTAGTAAATACAAGTAGCAAGCTAACAGACGGTTTCATTATGTTCCTCTCGTGTCAGTGTCACGTGTGAGATCTCCTCAACTGAGCATCGCTGAGAAGCAGAACCTGCTGTAAGAAACATACCTTTTCATTTCACCTAAATATCCACATAAATACAACACAAAACAATACAGCACTCATATAAAACTGCCATTGTTTTCTGTTGTTTTACAGTGTGGTGCACATCAACCTTTGGACACATTATCATATTTCAAATCAGCTAAACTAGGTCCTGTTCATCTGTTGCTCGAAGTAACATGGACAGAAGAAGGGCTTCAGGAGGAGTGAAGCTGTCTACACAGATTAGGATTTTATGAAACAAATCTTCTGGGTAAAGACGCAAACGCAGAGGAGGAACTTCACTAAAACACGGCCTTCATAACCTGAATCAAGCTGTGCAGGTCACACTGCGTCTGTATAAAACACAAATGAGCAAATCTCTTCATAAAAACAGTATTGCGGCAGGTCAACACTACTGCAGCAGCATGTTCAGACTCACATGTCTCCACTCGTAGGTAAGGCATCAGGATCTCTCCGTCGCTGTTGATGTGTCTGCTGGTCACGGTCACCATCTCCGCGTGGGCTTCACGAAGCAGAGGGGCGCAGTGCGAGGATAACTTTCCTTCAGCCACAAATCACTGGAATATTGTAGCGTTGCCCTACAGCACGATGTGTGGAGGTGATAGTATTTATAATCTCTTGAAACAGAGGTAAAGGCCAGTTATCTTTATGGTGTGACTTACCTTCATAAAACACTTCAAATAGTTCCAGTCAAATGACCAAGGTCCTCGCTTTGCCGTCATGAAAGACTGTGAGGAAATAATAAAAACTGATTTCCTTAAACAAATAAGTAAATTATTTGCATTATGGACGTATTTTTAAACATGCACTTTTATAAAAGGGTCAGTGGTTCTTTGTAACACATTTCAACTCTTCTTTATATAAAATATCTGACAAATCACGGTTAAAATATTTTAATGTCATCAAACAGTACTAAAATGTGATTTACATGTAATGTTTTTCAGGAAGTTTCTGTGAAGTAATTTAGTAATTACATCCCATCTAAATTAAGTCATGCTCTTTATTGTTAATGTAAAGGTAAAAAAATTAAAAACACTTTGATATTATATAATTATTTATTTTTATTAAAAAAATGTATTATTTAATTATTTTAAAATTGTTATACAACTATTTGTACTAATAACAGCTATATTATTATTATTTAAATCACCAGAATATTGTTATTTGTGTATAACATTTTAAAATGTGAACGAATATGTTGTGATGCCTAATTGTAATATTTGCAAAAACATAACTTGACTGGGTTAAAAAACGGCTAACCCAATAAAACATAACAATAAAAAAACATGAGTTATCTGTTTTTGCAAATATGCTTTTCATTTATATGTATAATGTGAGAAAGGTTTGATTAGGAAAACATAACAAATAAGTATTAATCACCAGGAAAGCACTGAATCATAAACACGTGATTGGAAAATAAATTATTATATTTACATAAAACATATAATCAAATAGTAGGCTACTAAAATGTCATGTCACTTATTAATTACAGTAAATTTAAGTTAACAGAAGATTTTTATTGTCATTGTTAAAGTGCTAAAAGTAATAATTTTGTATTCCTTTAAAATTATAATTATAATTTTTAATTGTGTAAATTATTATGTAATAAACTAAGTGATTATTGTATTATTTATATTTAAAGCACCAGGACATTGAGAGTAAGATGTTATTTGTAGATCTTTTAGAGCTTCTCCTACAAAATCAACCTGATTTCAATCAAAACAGAAAGTTATATTTTAAGACCGTAGGTACTTTTGCATATTATATATACTGCGAGTAACCCTATAGAGTTCATGCAGAATGCTGACCGATGTGAATAGCATCCGAATTCTATCCAGCACTGGCTGCAGGTACTGATGCTGAGACAAAACCGTAGAGATCTCCGACAGAACCTGTCTCCTGTGATCATACGTCTGAAACACACACACACACACACACACACACGCGTCTTCAGCACACACTCACCTGAGACTCGTGTTCCGTGTTAATCCCATCGTATTGTAAGACATGTCCACCTGAATCGCTCAAGGTTGTACCTTAGGTAAGATCCTCCTCAGATCACGGACTGGTGTAATCATCATGACTTCAAATCAAACAGACGAAGTGTTGTTTCGCTCCTAAAGACTGTGCAGTGTTTTTCACAGCAGTAGGTTTGTGAAGTTCATAAGAATCCTCTCTTCGGCTCAATAAACCATGTTATTATCAGAAACAGCCAATAGCGAGGTTTGCTGTCATGAACTGTGATCTACAAGCTAAAGGTCTTTCAGTAAATAAACTGCACATAAACATGACTGTCTGTCTGCAGGACAACACGCGTGGAAGGAAGCAGTTACAGGTCAATGATTGATGCACAGCCACACAAACACATACACTTATAAATGAACTCCTGAAGAGCTGCTTTGATGCTGTTATGTGCAATGTACAGATATACAGCCTCGCCTACAAGTACAGGTGCATCTCAATAAATGAGAATGTCGTGGAAAAGTTAATTTATTTCAGTAATTAAACTCAAATTGTGAAACTCGTTAATTAATTGGTAAAAATATATATATATATATATATATATAAAAGTATCGGTTCAGGCACCGTTTAAGCACCGGTACCGTTTTAAAAGTATCGATTTGGCACCGGTATCGAAAAAAAACAAAAAATGATACCCAACCCTAGTTATCACTATCGGGTAGGTTTAGGGTTGGGTTTGGTGTAGGGCATATTTTTAACAAGATAGAGCATTAATTTTTAGGGACAGACCCCAAATATTTGAATTCTGAACCGCCGCAATATGTACCTCTAGCAACGTAATAAAAACACAGCAAACACAGAACGTTCCCCTAACGTTCCCGTATGGTTCCCATTTGGTTATTTTTTTGGGAACCAAATAAGAACGTTCTAGGAGCGTTCCCTGTAGGTAATTTTTTTGCTAACCTAAAGAGAGCCTTCCCAGAAAGTTCCCTGCAGGTTATTTTTAGGTTTAATTTTATAACCTAAAGAGAACCTTCCAAGAACGTTCCCTGCAGGTTATTTTTAGGTTTAATTTTATAACCTAAGAGAACCTTCCAAGAACGTTCCCTGTAGGTTATTTGTAGGTTCTATTTTTATAACCTAAAAAGAACCTTCCTAGAACGTTCCCTGTAGGTTATTTTTAGGTTCTATTTTTATAACCTAAAGGGAACGTTCCAAGAATGTTCCCTGTAGGTTATTTTTACTTAACATGTAAAACAATTAAAACGTTGCAAATGTTTTGTGTGCTTTAACAGCAGTGATCAAATGCTTAATTACATGACCATTATCAGGCAGTAGAGGGCGCTCATTGATTGCCAAAGTAATGTTTTAGTTAATTAAATATTTGTGCTGCCTGTTCTCAATTTTGTATTTACTTTTGAAAACAAGAACTATAATTAAATAAATATAGATTGCAAAGATCCCTTTCAAAACCTTTTTTTTTATTTAGCATATCTCAAAATTAATAGTTATATTACATTTGACATTGACAAAAATGTCGTTTTTAGTGTTTATTTTTTTAAATAGTGTATCAGACATAGAGGATGGTCATGCACAATGTTTTACTGTTGCTTTGCCATTTCCCTTGAAGGCCCACAACATTGCGATCAGGTCTTAGTAAATTACCAGTCATCTTAAGAGTTGAATCAGGTCTGTTACCACTTTTTTTTCAAACAGTATTTACAAGCATATATTAAAAACATATCACCTCACAAAGGTTTATCCTCATGCACAGAATCATAATGTGCTTAATCACTATTTATTTGCAGATACTTCTTGACAATTGTACAGTGCTAAATCCCATCATCTGATAACTGTAACATAAGTGGAATCATTTGTAAGACTGTACATACAATTATATTATATAAATGTCCTTTTAGAATGAAATTATATGGGATACTCTTTGCAACATTTTTCTATTTTTTTTTTTCAGAAGGTGCCCACGAGCCTGCTATGCTGGAGACTTACAGTTGAAGGAAGTTATAACGTGTGTTCTTCAACACAACAGTGATGCTACTAGGACAGCTCTAGGTTGTAATGGAGTTTTAAAATAAAAAAAAATGTTTTAAATTATAAAAAAGTCAGCACTTTACTGTTAGACAGACAAGCAATACACAAAACAATTATTAAAATGGATGAAAAAAATCCTGCAGGTAAGACAAAGTAACAACATGTAAATAATAAAGGTAATGCGTAAAAGGCATGTAGTAAATATAAATATAATTAGAATTAGTCTGGTTTTGTGGATCCACTTGGGTTAAATAAGCCGTTTAGGTAAATTAGTTAGTTGTTAAAATGGTTAAAAGCTTATATCTATTTAGGTTTTGCTAGTTTCCAGAGATAATACTTTTTTTCTTTTACATGGAAGACCATTTCAAACTCAAAACAATGTGAAACACAATCATACCTTATATCATGAAACTGTACATGAAATGAAAATAATACAATTATAATGTGTGGTACTTAAATTCCATTCAATTTCTGTTATTGTCGTGGAATACATTTCAGTTCAGGAAGATGTTGAAGAAAAAGGTTATTGAAGAAGAATGGAAGAAATAGATGCCTTTTTCTGTTAAAAACAGGTCCGGATACTCAGATGTTTGGTAGTCAGTTTACAGATAATCCACTGTGTAACAGGTCGCCTTTGCAGGAACAGTTGAAAAAAAATGAAACTCACAGTCTGGGTTGGCTCGCCATCATTACTTGCAGTTTGTGCATCCTCTCCTTGTGCACCACAGAAAGTTTTTGTTTAGCATCACTTAACTGGAGTTTAAAACCTTATCTACACAACCAGGGGCGTGTTTAGTGTTTTGGGGGCCCTCAGCAAGTGTTCCCGGAGGGGCCCCCCTCGATGGATTTTGCGATCGATTCTGCGGAAAGGATGGGTATCGTTTACATTTTATCGATACTGATATGATACTTATCAATACAGTTATCCATACTACTCTCTATAATTTGGTGCAAAAATAAATGATGTAAAAAGATGTTGAAAATTTCAAGTTATTTTATTACTGCAGTTTACAAATGCCTCCAAGTAAACAGAAAAAGGCACATTAAGCACACTTTTCAAATAAAAAGACCCTTCAGAGAGAGAGAGAGAGAGATTTCCTCAGCATACCACAGCACAACATATTTGAACATCGTGTGCACATGAGCATAACAGAATGTAATAGATAATTCTGGTATCTCTAGCTATTTTTATTAAATACAATTAAAATATTGACTTTCTCAGGGAGCGGGTGTGATTTAAAAAACATATATATATTTTTTTATTGACAAAAATTCCACTATTCCACATTCTGCCCAATGTCCTTCAAACAAACATGCCAACTGAATACTATGAAAACATACAGTGCTTAATTTATTAGACCACCTGTCATAAAGAGAAAACATAAATATTTTATGATGTTTTAATCACCAATGCTGTTAGTTGCACAAATCTTACACAATTTGTTTTAATAAATTTGTTAAGCATTGTATATAGTGAATATAGTTTAAATCTCGATTTTAAAATTAAATAATAAAAGATAAATAATAAAGATAATAAAGACGAATAAAAACACAAACTCAGTGTTAACCAACAGGTAAGAGTGTTCTGCAGGAACACGTTCACTTTGATCACAGTCACGTCTTACTGTCATTTATTTATCCTGTAAAAGGCGGTTCCACTCATCTGTGTCTTTCCTGACACCTTTCCTTGGTCTTTCAAAACCTGCTAAATTTGGAAACCTTTAACAGATCACTACCTGCAAAAATAATAATAAGAGATGCAATTATTAATAATAATAGTATACAGGTAAACAGAACGGCTTCAATAGTACTCATATCTATACATAAAGGCAAAAAAATGTAATAAGAAATTTATAAAAAAATAAATTCCATCACACATCATCTGTGTGCTTCACAATTCACTGAACAGTAGAGATCGACCGATATATCGGTTTACCGATATTTTTCCCGATATTTAAGCATTTTACCATAATCAGATATCGGTTTTGAAAAAAAAAAAAATCGGTTTTGATTTTTTTTTTTTTTTCGTCACATACATAATTATACAGAGTAGGGATGGGCATTTTAAGCAAAAGTAATATTCGATAATCGCTGGGTATTATTCGATTACTATTCGAAAATCGCACCCCTCCCGAGCATGTACCGCGCACACACACACACACACACACACACACAGAGAGAGGGAGAGAAACTGCTTTCAATCTGTAAGATAAGAGTTTAATTAATTAGAGAATAGTCTATCTTAACCTGAGCCAATTAATGGTTGTAACTTATGATTGCTGAAACATATTAATATAACATAACCGGATGAGGCATTTATTAACAGAACAGTCCGTCTGTCACATTCTGTCTGTCCTCCATCCCAGCTATTCGTCTGTCTGTCCTCCATCACACCCATCATCATTGTCATCACACGCCCGCACCTGTCGTCACTGATCATTGATTACACACACCTGCACATCATTGACATTCAATCACCCCAGCTCTACTTAAACACACACCTCACTCCAGTCATGGTCCGATCTCGTCAACACTACGTGGACTCTTTCCCAGCGATCTTCCCCACGGTATCCTTCTGTTCAATAAACCTGCTTGTCATCACTAACCTGTTTGTGTACGTCCCGTTTTGTGACACCGTCGATTATCAACTGCTTATAAGGTTAGGACATTTCTATTTAAAAAATGAGCATGAACATTCATATTATAAAAAAACGTAACCGTTTGATTAATTAATTAATGAATATTAGGCTTAAAACATATTACACTAAACAGAATATCATTCTTAAAACATTATGCGCTAAAACATATTGTGAACAGCCTGAATGACGGCACTTATTATGTGAACATTAATTTTAACGTCTGTCATAACAATAACCTATTTCATATAAATATAATAATTTATTTGAATTAGCGAGAGAGAGAGAGAGGGGGGGGGGGGGGGGTATGAAAGTTGCGCATGCATGTGCACCTGCATCTGCGCGTCTCTCTACAAGCAATGAGGTTTAGTTACTTCAAAAACAGCGATTTTACCCCCTCATTGCAGAGAAATATAACGTTGAAACTTGAGAGTCAGTAGCCTATCGAGGCTATTTTACTAATAAAAGTTCCCGTGCTGTTTGTGCGCTGCGCGATCTCTGATATCTGTGCAATAATGTGTGTGTGCGTGCGTCTATGAAAGCAGCGTAGCCTCTGCATATAGTTTTGGTTTAGCTACGAGCCCGAGGCTATACATTAAACATTAACCCGAAACCCGAAAGCATTTCAGGACCCGCGGGCTCGGGTCGGGAAGCAGACCTCTACTGTGAACAGCCTGAATGACGGCACTTATTATGTGAACATTAATTTTAACGTCTGTCTTCATAACAATAACCTATTTCATATATATATATATTTAAAATAACATGTTCACATGCTCGGGAAGAAGACGAGAGTGCAATCTGTTCACAATTAGTCCGGGGAACTTTTAATTGAAACGAGGGAACGAATATAGATCCCTGCAGCTTCTCAGAATTCTCCGCCTGAGTTCGACCAGAGCCCGTCTCTCTCTCTCTCTCTCTCTCGCTCTCGCTCTCGCTCTCTCTCTCTCTCTCTTCTCTCTCTCTCTCTCTCTTCCCCGTTAAAAAACTGCTGTTGCAGCCATTCAAATATTTCTGTTTGGTTTTTAATAGCAAAGTGGTCATTAATTCGTTTCGTTTCTTTATTAATTTAATTCAGAAATATGATTGGAACATTTTATGTTTGTTAAATTCAAGTTTTAGTTTTTTTTAAATACCAAGCGGCCAGCGTAAGTTTGATCAGTTTATCTTTCTCAAATAAATAACTAAATAAATACGATTAATGTCATATTTTAAGAATAAATTCAAAATTACAATAATAAAATCATGTTACATTGCCTGAAGTTAAAGTTAAAATTACACCTGTATACAAAAAAAATAAATAATAATAATAATAAGTGTGACATCCAACCTGTCATTCTTCACATTTAGAATCAGAATCAGAATCAGCTTTATTCGCCAAGTGTGTGCAAACACACGAGGAATTTGTTGTGGTTTTTAAGAAGCTCTTGGTACATACACGCATACATACATACATACATACATACATATACACATACATATCTGACATGAGAACAGAACATTTAAATAATAATAATAATAATAATAATGTGTCTGAATCTGGAACAGAAGATTTATTTAACACGAAATTTAACAGGAAAAACACGAAAAACAACACATATTTTGCATATAAATATTTATGGTTATCAACCAGTGGAAAATTACATTATTTTTTCAATAAAAAACAAATAATTTGAATGCAGGGAGCTCGTCACGGCTTCATAAGTGGGAAACGGGACGTGAAGGCGGCAGAGAAGCACTCTCGCTCAGCAAAGTGGAGTGCATCGTTTTGTTAACTTTGTGGTTTATTATTTTGAGTTGTTTGGGATGCTGTAGCAAACAGCCCTCTCACAATCTATTGCTTAAAGGGTCAATTGTTCACGCAATCAGAATGCATGTATCAGAAGTTCCGTTCTCCGGCGTGGTTAGCGCTCATGTGTGCCGCGCCCAAGTGCCGACAGGGCAGTTTGTGTGCAAGCATGGAACAGAAGATGCTCTAAAATAAAACAAACAAATATCCTGTTGATCTGTGCATCTGTACTCCAGTATATAAATTCAATATAGATGAATTATTGCTAAAGTTACTTGCCAAGAGGGGTAGTTTGACATACTTCATGTATTTGCCCGTTCAGGCGGCTCGCGCGTGTCAGAGACGCGGCTGTCTGTGCTCGCGCTGTTCACACAGAACAGAACACAACGCGCATGTACTGAAAGGAGTTGTCTTTCGCGCCCAAATGTTTTTTAAATCGCTTACATTTTTAAACAAACAAGGCTTAAAAACACATGCAAATGATACAATTTCGTGACGACGCTGCAGTGGCCCGATCTGGCAAGTGACAAATCCGAGCGTCCTTCACGCCATCGGACAATCTTTATTGTCAAGCCCTGGTACACCTTTAGAAAATAATCGCACAACCTAATCGATATTCTATAATTAAATCGACTAATCGAATATTCGAAAATCGTGACCCATCCCTAATACAGAGTATAACCAGCAGTGAAATTTTATTCTCTGCATTTGACCCATCCAAGTGCACACACACTTGGAGCAGTGGGCACTGTTCACTCAGGAAATGCTCCAGCAAGACCACCGCATGTAACTTAACAAGATTCACTTGTTTGAAACACGCTAAATTATATTAACATTTACTATAGAACCATTATTTAGCTAATAAACATTTAAATAAATGCATCTCTATCTAAATTAATTATTTATTTTCTCCGCAAGCGATCGCAGTTTGAGTATAGTTCTATGTAAATGCATAGATAAACCACGCTGTCAGCAGTTTTCATAATTTAGAATGACAAAAACATTTTAATAATTCTGATAAAACATGCCAGTTAAGAAATGCAATAAAATACAATGTTTTGTTTGTATAGCTTATTTCAATATTCCAGAGAATATTATTCAGTGAATTATTCTTCACTCTTTAGTCTATTATACAGCTTATAAACCTAAAACTGTAGTTTAAAATGAAGTTGATATGACTCCTCTCCTTTATTTTCTCCATTTGAAAACATTAGACATTTTTTTGCATACTGTTAATATCAGTGTTGCTGATGGTGCTTTTTATAAAAAAATATGTTTTTATTGTTGTAATTTGAAGATTAAATTTTACATGAAAGAATGTTAATTTTCATCAGTTTTTTGTTGTTGTTAAGACGACTGAAAGAAGGGAAAACCAAAGCGAAGAATGGACTTACTTCACTCTGTTATTTATTTACTTTCTAACAGTAAATAAATATCGGTTCTGCATATCGGTTATTGGTACATAAACATGCAAATAATCGGTATCGGTTATAAAAAAATCTATATCGGTCGATCACTACTGAACAGGGAGAAAAATGCTTAGTGTCACAAACCCCCACATTTCAGCAGTGGTTAGTTATCTCCGTAGTTGTAAAAAGTACTAAAAATGGGGGAGTGGAGGGGATTTTGCATGTATTTTTAAAATATCATCATAATGGTGCGTATAGCTGAAACAATTGCAAATATTCTCTTTCTCTTACTGTTTCTCAGTTCTACTCACACAGAATACAAATTATGACAACTCATGCTGGTAGACAAAGCTATACATTTGCAATGTTTTCTCTGAATATTCAAATCCCATATGACATTATCTGCACAAAGTAAAAATAAATGGTTGTTAAAATCATAATATTGATTGTTCGGTGCCTCGTGAGAAGCAAAAGAAAAAAAAAAGAGCATAAAAAGCCCCACAGTGACTTAAATGATCAGTAAAGGTTTTTGATCTGAATGAACTGATTAAAATGTAAATGTAGGTTAATTAGTATTATCACTTCTTTTATTCAGTTACTCCCATCACAGAATCAATTTATACAACTAACTCAAAACATTACTATAGTTTTGATAAATGCACACAGAAGGACACATGGAAGATGGACTTACCTAGCTGCACGATTCTGGATAAATTGAGAATCGCAATTTTTTTTTCTTGTCTCAAATAAAGATCATGATTCATGGCAGACAAGACATAGCCTTACTAGCACACAGTCTTCCGAATGGGAGTACCTCATCAGCTCATTAGCAGACGCATACAAAATATGGGGTGCTCCAAGACAGGCACAAAAAGACATGGTCTACTAATGCAGTATAATTAGTTTAATTCCTATAAATCAAAGCAATTCAATAACTACATGATATTATCACACTTAAGTAGTGATATATTCAAGACAATATCCCTTTATAGCAAAAGCCAATTAATCTGAATTATATTCCCTATATTGCACAAGACTTGTTTTAGGGAATAACTTCCTGAAATGTGCACATGCTTTGATATCTTTAGGTCACATGGGTGTGGAATTTGATAGTATTGTATACATTTCAATTTCTAAAGTTATTCTAAAACATAAAATTGCATCTGCATATTCCCCAGACAAAACAAAAACTTGTGCTAAGAAATGGATATATCATAATGTCATATAGTTACATATATATATAAAACGAAGAAAAAAATATGATATGACTTATATTTTTGACAACACCATTGCTTTGAATAAAGTATAGTAAAACACAAACATGTACCGCAGTATTAGAAAACCCCACAATTGTTTGATGTTTAATGCCAAGGTAACGCGGTGTGTCATTATATAAATGTACATACATTTGTTAAAAAATGAAAATAAATAAAAAACTTTTCTCTTAATAATTAAATTCTTACTCGCGTGCCAAGCCCGCGAAACCGGGCAGCGGTTATAAGCCGGGTCTGTGCCCACCGCGCGCACAGCCTGACTCCCCTTCGAGTGACATCCCAGCAGTGCGTTCTCCAGAGGTGAATTACTTTTTACTTAACCGATTTAGTTAAATTACTTTTTAAAAGTATGATCTGACAACAAAAGTAAATTACATTTAAAACTATAAAGAAAGTAATGAAATGTAATTATAATAAGTAACGTTAATTATAATAACAAACTGTCTGAGGGAACAGTTCGTTTTTCTCCACTAAAATAACAGCCATTTTCACTCATGAAACTCATTAAATTATTATAAAAATTGACTTTTTTTCAGTAAATGTACCACATCTCACACAAACAACGATTTTCCGTCTTTTTATATAAAGTCCGCTCATGAGCGCCGTTTACACCGTTAAATGCCGTTACATCAGTGTGACGTCATTGCTAATCTAGCCAATCTGCTCCGTTTGAGAGACGCTCTTTCGTTTCAGAGTTATCTGTTATGTTAACGTTCCTTTAACAAGAGATAAATCATACAATTATGCTTCATAATTCTTTAATTTGTATGGAAAGTAGCGCGTTGTCACAGGTTTGACTGCGAGCGCGTGAGCTCCCTCACTCTCTCTCACTCTCACACACACGCTGTGCGTGCACCCAGAGAGAGAGACAAGAGGCTCATAAGCCTTATAATGAAATCGATCATCTCTCATTTTGCACAACAACAACTATAACAATAATAAAACAATAATAATAATAATTATAATAATAATAGTTATTAGTAGTAGTAGTAGTAGTAGTAGTTTACTTACTTTACTTTAGATGTAGCTTTGATATTCATGATAGAATAATTTGAAGCATGCATACACCATTAGTAATGTTGAGTACTTTAATGTTTATGAGTAATATATAAATATATATATTTTCATGTAATAGTTTTTGCATCATTTTCCACTGTCTCCCAACCTCCTCCTCCAGCCTCCACCCTCTTGCCACATTCAGGGTAAGCAATATTCTTATAATAACATAATTTTTATATAACAAATGATATGGATATAAATGTATACATGTACATATATGTAGACATTTTATTCTAATAAATGAACTTTTCCACGACATTCTAATTTATTGAGATTCACCTGTATAAGAAAGGGTGACAAAAATGGCTTTCTTAATAGTAACAATCGGATTCATTATATTTTTGATATTATTATTGATATCAGAAATGAAGATTTCTACCAGTAGAAATTCAATTCTTGATATCAAGTATAAACATTTGCACTAGTAACCACATGATTACTGACACCAAATATAAAGGTTTTTACTAATAAGTATTTCTGATATGGAAAATTGAAATTTCAACTAGTAAGACATCATTTTTTGATATAAATAACTGAAAATAATCGAATCACTTTCTGCTAATAGACATAGTCAAATATTACAAAATATGCCATTGCCACATTTTCAACAAGTCCAATATTTTGGATTTAGAATGAATTCAAAAACCAAGAGGCAACGCTACACGAGGCAGTGGAAATATGCACGGAGATCACTGCATGAAAGGTGTATTGGAGAGGAGTAATCAGTTCATCCAGTAACACTTCAAGAAATAATTAATGAAGAAAATTACACTGATGAAGACATCTCAAGTGTTACTGAAAGTGTAGAAATTGGGGTCAGTGGGGAGAGCTGCAGTTCAGGACCTGACAGTTTGGTCGATGGGTCCAGTGAGGAAAACTGCTATTCAGAAACTGAGGATGAAAACAAAGTGGCCCAAACTTCACTCTCAACATTTTTACAAGAATGGGCAAAAAAACACCTCATCAAGCATAATGCCCTAGATGATCTCCTGAAAGGACTTAAAACAAATGGATACCCAGAGCTCCCATCAACAGCAAGGACACTGCTGAAAACTCCAAGACTAATTAAATCAGTGGCAAAATCTGGAATGGAGTGTGTCCATTTTAATTTAAGAGAGAGCCTTGTTAAGCAGCTGCAGCGCTATCAAAAGAGAGTACAGAAGGAATTAGCACATTGGAGCTATCATTTAATATAGATGGCCTGCCGATTTTTAAAAGCAGCAAAACACATATTTGGCCCATCCTCTGTGCCATTCATCTGCCACCCATCAGTGTCTTTCCTGTCACACTGACACTCGGTCCCACCAAACCAACAAATTTTGATTTTACTGAAGAAGCCATAAAGGACATTCAGGAACTTCTGGACAATGGTTTGGATGGAAAATAAATAAAAATCAGATGTGTTGTGTGTGACGCACCCGCAAGAGCCATGGTAAAAAAGATCAAACAGTATTCTGGGTACTATGGGTGTGATAAATGCACACAGAAGGGCGCATGGGTGGTTCGGCGCGTTCAGTGGTTTCGTTCTGGGTGACCTACCCAGAGGTTGATAACCTCACTTTACGAAGCAACGACACATTTCGCGCTGAAATGACTAGACGTCAAGAAAATGAGGACACTCCTTTGTCCCCTTTTCTGAGCCTCCCACTGGACATGGTAGAACAATTCCCGATTGATTACATGCACCAAGCTTGCCTGGGAGTACTGAATAAACTAATAACAGTGTGGATTAGAGGAGACAAGAAGGTGAGAATGTCTGCTGGGCAAATAAGCAGTGTGACCCAAAGGCTGCTGTCACTTCGAAAGGTCATTCCCAGCTGTTTTGCCCGGAAACCGAGAAATCTGGAAGACATTGACAGGTGGAAGGCAACCGAACTGCGGCAGTTTGCTGTTTACACAGGAAAGATCGTGCTTAAAGGAATTCTGGCTGACCAGCTATACGATCACTGTATGGTGTTCAGTGTTGCCTTGAGTCTTCTGCTTTGCCCTACACTTGCAGTGAAACACAACAGCTACAGCAAAGAGCTGATGAAATACTTTGTTGGAAAAGCAGGTGAACTATATGGAGACCACTTCATTGTGTACAATGTACATTCAATGGTGCATCTACCAGAGGAGGCAATGGCTTTTGGCAGTCTTGATGCTTGCAGTGCATTTCCTTTTGAAAACTATCTTGGGAAGCTGAAACGACTTGTAAGGTCAGGAAGGCAGCCACTTACTCAAGTGGTCAAACGGCTAGAGGAGATGTCAAAATCCCCACTGTCTGTGGAGACCTCTGAGCCCAAATTCAAAAGGTTTAATAATGCCTTCATACTTAATGAAGGACAATGCTGTGAGGCCATTGAAGAGAGAGAAGAGTCAGATGATGGTTGCCAGATGCTGCTGTGCAAGCTTTTTGAGAAAACAGAACCACTTTTCAGAGATCCATGTGACTCAAGAATACTTGGATGCTTCAAAGTGCAATCAAGGCATGCCGTTATGAAGCTCATACCAGAATGGCAGCTGACAAGAAAAGCTATAATGGTGGAAAAAAGAGAAGAGACGATTTTCTTAGCAATCCTGCATGTGCACAGATAATGTCCTAGGAGTCAATCTCTCTCTCTCTCTCTCTCTCTCTCTCTCTCTCTCTCTCTCTCTCTCTCTCTCTCTCTCTCTCTCTCTCTCTCTCTCTCTCTCTCTCTCTCTCTCTCTCTCTCTCTCTCTCTCTCTCTCCCCATTCAGTTAAATTCAAATGAGCTAAGTTGGAAGGATTATATAATACAGGAAATAACAAGATAATTATTAAGACCTCTCTCCCTCTCTCCATCCCCTAATTCAATTTATTGACATGACGTGCAGTTTTGTAAAAACATTACAATGAACAAAATTTGTTTGTATAATTCATAATATAAAAAGGCAGCACATGATAACATATGGCACTGTGGAAGGGTTAATACCTTTTTAGCAAAATTTGTGACCTCTTAATAATAAATGATAAAAGCCTTTTGGGCTAAATTTGGATGAGTACGGATCTCCTTCATCTTCAAGTCATAATATAAAATAAATAAGCACATAAATACACACACAACTCTCTCACTCTCCCTCTCTACCCTCTTCCAACTTTATCCCTCTCTCTCTCGCTCTCTCTCACACACACACACACACACACACACACACACACACACACACACACACACACACACACACACACACCAAGAGACTGCCAATGCATTAATGTTAAGATCTACTGTTAATTTGCCATTTAAGGACATTCCAAGAAGGATAATCAGTGAAGGTCATTAAAATCAGTTATTATAAGCAATAAATTATTGAATAAATATTATACACTTTGTGAATTATCTTTATTAAATATTTACTGTATATTTTTTATCTCAACAGATGGACACAACAAGTTTTGCAGTTGTGGAATTTGCTGAGGATAGTGCTGTTGAAATAATTCCAACGTCATGGTTGGAGGAAACCAAAGAGGAATTGTTTTGTTTTCAATATGTTTTCACATTAATTTACATTACTAAATCAGTTCAAGAATGTTAAATATTTTTTTCAGGGAATGTTCTGTTACTGGACATTTACAAACACAAGGAAACTTGTAAAAAACTGCACTCTGCCAGACAAAGCGAAGTGGAGGCGATGTCCATTAAAACAAGTTTGGCTAAGAACAGGTAATGTAGTTTTTGCATTATTTAAATTAATCTACAGTTGTCATGATATCAAGTCTCTGCCTGCTCATACTCTCTTATCCCCTGCACCTGAGCCTCACACCAGCACCCATCAGCACTCACACAAAAACCCACACATCATGTTCTTTTTAGGTCTGGTCTTGGCTAGGACTACCCAATGTCTCAAATGTAAATCTTACCTAAAGTATTTACCCACAGCAGTATTTTAATGAGGATTGTTAAAGCAAAATCCAATCATCAAGAAAATCGCTAAACTACACTTTACATCAATATTTAATATTTTTCCATATTTAATATTTACCGTATTTTCCAGACTCTTACACTAAAGGTCTTCAGAAATGCCGGCGTGTAGTGGAGACCTCAAATGTTGAAACCGAAGACTGCTCCACAGTGAACAAAAAGAGGGCACATAAAAAGCCACCAAGATTTGTGTCGGAAATTGATTCTTCCACAGATAGTAATTATTCAAATCACTTCAAAGAATTTTGTATATATCCACTAACAAAAAAAAAAAAAAAAAAAAACAGGAAAAGAGCCAACATAATTATAAATAACAATTTATGAACTTTAGTTTGAAGCATGTTTCCATTTCAGATGATGGCAGAGTTTTACCAAAAGAGAACACATATGTGTCAAAACCTCATCCACCGAAATGTAAGTTGTTAACACATGAGTCAAGAGTCACAAGTCATTCTATAATTAGGGGTACATTTGGCATTTGACAATGTGAAGAATTTTTTTTATTATTTTTTTCCACAAACTCAAACCTTATTCTATTGTGTGTTTCAAAAAGCATATTTGCATTTATCAGACACTTTTATCCAAAGCAACTTACAGTGCATTCAGGTTCAACCCAGTCTCACGGCAGTTCGTGATTTAGTCACGTAATTTAATCTATTTATTCGTGGCAGGGACACGTTATTTTCGTAAGTCCAGCACGTTTTTTAAACTAATGCATTTCAATTGGATGCATCTTTCGTGCAACAGCACGATTCTTTCTGCCAGTCGGGCTGCAGCAGAGAAGCTGTTCAATCAACATTTATTCACGAGATCTTATCACGGTTTATATATGTGCAGTGCTGCTGCTAGCCATTTTGGTGCCTTAACCATAATTCCTTTATGATTTTAAACATAAAGACAGTTTGCCAGTCTTTTATATACCTCCTACTGTCAAAGTCAAACTTTGTCAGGTGCTGCGCAAATTGCGCAATCCAACGGAGCACTGGGGGCACCATCTCTAGAGCAATTAAATACTCTTGTTATGCCTGAATGGTGCCTAGTAATATATACTGAAATAATATCGGCATTATAATTATTGACTATGATTATTGATTTTTCATTAGGCTATTTTTGGTGCCCCCTCAGCAACACTCAAAACATTTATTTGTTGGACTTACATAAAAAAACAGTGTCAAGTGGTTCCACGCAAGTGTGTTGAGTAGTTTCTACAAGTAATAATATAGTTGAATGAAGTAAAGAAATTCAGGTAAAGTTGACAAAAAATTTGTACATACAACCCATTCAGATGTGTCACTACTGCATTTTAGTTGTTTATTTTATTTAGTAATATTATGAACTTTCAATACGTAAGGTGAACACTTTTTTTATTCAGTTTTAAGTATTTGCTCTACAAGTGCAAAACTTAAACAATCAAACATATTTTTAGAAACAAAATTCATTTATTTTCTTTGCAAGGTTTTGCAATATACAACTGTTAAAACCCATAAAACAATTTAAATTTCACAGGTCCTTTGAAACAAATACACTAAAACATCAATAATTTAACAGTAAACATTATTTACAAGGTCTTTTAAAGTGCAACTGGCTTCAAGAATTTGTAATAATCTTACTTAGAAAAATTAAATACATGGAATGTCTGTTGAAATTAGGCAGCATGCTCTAAAATACTGCAAAATTCCATTTCTGATCTTTAGAATCAACAGTAAAAGTAACATTCAAACTGGCCTCTATTTTTTGCAAACAACAACAAACATTTTACATAATTGGTTTCAGAAAAAAAAAGTAAAAACAACATTTTGGTCAATAGTGAACATTCTTACAATGTGCAACTTCCTTCATATATTGCAATACATTTTTTTCTAAGAAATATAAAAAGGATTTTTTTTCAAGACAGGCAGCCTGTCAAAAAAATGCTACAGTGCTCATTTTCTGATATTTCAAATATCCAATATTTAAGCCATTATAAAAAAATAAACATTAAAACTGGCCTCTATTTTTGAAAACAACCACAAACGGCTTAATAACAGTTTGTTTCAAAAAGACAAAAAAATAAAAAATAAGAATGTTTACTATTGACCAAAATGTTGTTCTTTTACTTTTTGCAACTGCCTTCAAATATTGTAATACATTTTACTTAGAAAAATAAAAGGAAAGTTTGTTCAAGACAGACAGCATGTCACCAAATGCTACAGTGCTCAATTTTTGATATCTCAAATCGTTTGAGTCATTGGTAAAGATAAGATTGAAACTGACCTCTAATCTTTGTAAATAACTGCAAACAATTTTAACTTCAGTTAAAGCTGCAGAACTCCATTTCAAATTGTGGTGCCATCAACAAAGATAACATTAAAACTGGCACCTAATTTTAAAACCAGAAACAATTTAAATGTCACAATAAAAAAAAAAGCATCTTCACTTCTTTCATTTGTCCAGAATGATTTACTGGTTCAACCAACAAGTTTGTTCTTGAGAACCTGTATTTTCTGTGACAGTTTCTGTCCGTCAAGTCCCAGCAACACTTTTTGGATAAACTCAAAAGTGTACTTCAGGTCTGAAGGATAACTGAGATTCAAGCTGTATATGACTCCCAAAAGAAGAGCACAAGCCTTGGTGACGTCGCCAAGGTTCTGAAGCACTTTCACTCCCTCAACAATCAGTCCAACATCTGATGGTGGGTCACAGGCTTCTGCATCTTCAGGTCTGATTATGTAGATTCCAATTACAGTATTGGCCATGTCTCTCTCTGAATTTTAAAAGTCTGTGTCCTACAAAACACAAAAACAGTAACACTGTTCAGTCAATTTAATTGCATCAAAAATACAGGTTGTATATTTAGAGAATTTAGAACATTTTGTATCTACTGTACATTCCTTAATGTTTCACATGACTTACAAAACTACTCTACTGTGTTTGTTAGGGTTGTCAAAAGTACAGGCTTCTGTACTGAAATTTAAAAATGTGAAGAAACCAGCTTTTTCCCAAAAGGAAATCACTATGTGTCAGTTTTCATGTGCTCAACAGATGTGACTGTAATTGGCAACAGTGATAATTGCTTAATGTGGTTCCTTAATATATCTGCTTAGAAAAATCTGCTGAGACACGTCACTACCATGTGTGAACGTAATCTGTGTAAGCACTCGGTCAAGAGTGTGAAGCAATAATTGTAGCCAATCAGAGTCATCTGTCGAGCATGTGAACACTATGGCCAATCAGCGCTGTTTGAGAATCTGCTCAACAGTGCTCAAAATTCCCACAGGAAATGCTGGCATCATCACATTTTTTTTTTATTTCAGTACTGAATGGTACCGAAGTTGGCACTTTTGACAAACCCGAGTTAAATATACTTTGTGTATTTATATTTCTTGACAATATTATTATATATATATATATAATTTATGTGGTGGTACTTTAAATATATATTCACTGCCTGAGAACACTTACTGCATACTCCTTCATGAGGTTTTCATAGTCTTCATTAAGATACACAGAAAGTGCTCTGAGAATACAGGCTCTCCGAGTTGAGATGGTATCATTCTGTAGAAGAGTAGAGACAAAGTATAGACAATGATAAATCACCATAATAAAGTGGAAATTATTTACAAACATCATAAATAAATAGACAAACCTCATCGATGGTAGCCATCAGTTTCCAAATTTTACGTCCTGCAACTCCTCCTTTTTTCCGGTAGATGCTGGCCAGCTTGCTTGTGTAACCATCCAGTTTTGACATAAAAGTTGGAATTAGTGGGACGGTAGTGATTCGACTGAACTCCACAGCAATCTGCAGATTTAAGACACAAGATTATAGTAAGGATAGTTTTCATGTTTAAAAATATATTCAGGGTCATTCATTAACATCTGAACACTTAGCATTTAGGCTAACTCTGCATGGACATGAATAAAGCACAATTAGATTGAATTCAGTAAATTAATTACTATTTGTTTCACCACTTAAAACTATGAAAGAAATAAATAGTTATTCCATCATATTTACCTCATGCTCATAAAACAGAGCTGGCCATCTGCTTTTGAAGTCAACAATGAAGGGCATCTCTTCGATCACTTCATGTCTTCTGTAGACAAATTTTTTTTTCCATTTTGTTTTTAATAATTTGATGGTTGTCCCTTTTCGGAACCTCAGACAGCAATGCCAGTCGCTCTTCCTCCAGGCTTTGTTTGTTCTCTCCAGCTGGATAATCAGGGTAAAAGTTGACTTCAGCCTTCTTTGGCTTTTTGACTTGGTTTGGATTTGTATTTTCACCATGTTTGTGTTTTAAAGAATTTATCTTTACTTCAGAACAGCCAGCTGCTCGCAGTGTACGCCAATAGTTCGCCATCTTCCACTGTAGACTGATTTTCCAGCCATAAAACCCACCAACTGATCCCTTTTCCTGTAGGCATGGATGCTTTGTAATCAGCGCTTTCGCAACCTCTTCATATTCTTCAATCCTAGGGTACACTTTGTACTTCACTACTTCTGCAGCCAAGGATTTCAGAATTTCTGATTTTAGTTTAGGTTTTGAGTCTATGTTAAGTGACATACCGTCATTCAAGAACTCTTCATGGACTTTCTGCAGTTCCAGCTCTACCTCATAGGGACACTTAGGGATCGGAAAGTTAGTTGGCCAGGTTTCACTCCTCAGCTTTGTGCATGAAGACGGCTCAGAAGTTGAGGCAGAAGCAACATCTGATATAGTTGGAGAAACTGACAGGCAAGATGGTGACGGAGATGAAGTTGATGAGCATATATCAGTGTCCGCAGAAGAAAGAGAACAGACAACATATGCACTTTGTGCTACCACTTTAACTGTTCCTTTGTCCTGGAGATCCACAGTTGAGGTAAGATTCAAGAAATCATCAAAGTCCGTATCAAGATACTGCAGCCTGAAATCTCCGGTGACACCACATTGTTTCCTGATCTCAGATTTAAACTCTTCAATGGATTTGGGTATTCCAGAGGGCAGCGTCAATTTAAATGAATCACTGTCTCCTAGAACAATTTTGAACTTTGCTGGATCAGTCATTTCCTCTGTTTGATCAAACACTCTGAAAGAGAAAAAAGAAAACTGGTCAAGCAGCGTGTATGTACCTTTTCAAGGTAACCATACGGATAGCACCAACTTTATAATCACAAAGAGGATAACGGTCTGCCAATTCACCCAGCTCTATAAATGAAACATCCCTTGGACGTGGTTCCAATTCAAAGGATCGATAGTGTTCATTGTACCAGGAACCTAACTTTTTGGCTATAAAAGCAATTCCATCTTTCAAAACACAAATCTGCACAATTTCTGCAAAATCAGGCAGCCCACTAATTGTTCCATGCACAATGATCATGCCCTTTGTGTACTTTATGCCATCAGAAAATACTGTCTGAGCTAAATGAATAGCAGAAGTGTTCGGGTATCTTTGGTTAAAGGTGTAAGCAATGTCTTCATGGAGAACATCGACAGGGACAGTTGAAATGCGTGTAACCTCTACAGGTAATTAATCGCACTGGGATGACTGCATAAATTGACCAACCATGAGCTGATGTTTCCTGGCCAAAGTCTTGGTGATATTTTTGAAACAGTTAATGTGCCTAGCTACTTGTTTAAAACAAACTGTGCTTGGCTTCGAATCTCATTGTCCAGAATGAAACAGGTGGACCAAACAGATGGATCATTGCTGGATAATGTTCCAGAAAGTGATGTTTTGGCAAAAGCTTTCTTTCTGGAAAAAGTGCTTGGAACCGATAGCGGTGTTCAGATATTTTGCTCTCCAAGTATGCAACAGACTCACTAGTATGCACAGGACACACAACAAGTTCAACAATGTCTTTCAGGAGAATAATGAGTTCCCAAGCGGGTTCATCCTGAGGTATAAGTTTTCCAACAATTAATGGTATTAGCCGCAGCAAACACCAATTCTCATGTGCGTTTCCCCCAATAGTTTTTTTTCCTTGAAAAAGTGAGTGGAAGCACATGAGGGCGATTGGTTTTATCTCCCCACTTGAATGGGAATTCCTGAATCAGTTTATTAAGTTGATCAAAGGTGAAATATTTCTTCTTTGTAAATATCTCAATGCATCCAGCCAACTCAACAGGCACTATACCTTCTAGGAGATCATGGGCCACATCTGGGGGAAAACCTGTCGTAACTTTAAAGTATGAGAGGTTCTCAGATAAAGGACAAGCATTTTTTACACCACAACATGCTTCTCCTTTCTTACATGCATCTGCTACATGTACATCATGCTGCTCTTCAGATCTGGGAGGAAAAACACCATCCCTGACCTCCTTTGACTGGCTATCTGTGCGTGTAGCAGTGCAAAACCGACAAAAATATTGCCCTGAAAAATTTTCAACAAAACCCGCTAAAGCATGTGCACCAAGACTGTCCGCAACCACATACTGCACTGTGCCTCTGATAAATGTTTTCAAGTGATTGAAAAACACACCCTGCTGCTCTAAAATGATGAGATCGTTCACAAGAGGCTCAAAAATCTTTCTATAGCCATAGGCCTTCACATCATCACTTTTACATAACAGAGCGAGATCAATTGAGGACAACGATGAACTACAGCCTGGTGGTAAGTTCCCTAAAATCCAATAAACTGCACAAATCTTATGCTTTTTGCGTGATGTTCCTAATGGATTGCACAGCTCAAAGTCATCTATGTACAGACACAAGGAGAGTCTGAGCTCAGTTCCTGAGAGAAACTCATTATCTTTAAAGTGTTGACCATCTTTGAAAGATCTGTAATATCCATCATTTATGGTTTGCTGCCCAGTATGACCACCAACAACTTTATTAAGTATGTCTTTCTGATTAAGCAGCTGTTGTAATGATTTTAGGATGGGTATGTATTGGAACGATCTATTTTTTTCAGACTGAAGAATCATTTCAACAGGTTCAATTATCTCAAAATTTTCCCTGTAATATTTCATGCGCTTAAAAGCAGTGGCCAAAGGACCATCATTTGAAGTAGCTTTCAACAGAGGATTGGATGATGACAAAGAACTTATAAGCTCTTTTATGACAAGCTGATCTACATGAAGATCATGTTTCTGAAAGGTATCAAGAACAACCTTCGTCGATATGGATCCTGATGCAGAACTGATCAAGTACTGCAAATCTGTGATGAGTTCATCAATAGCATTACTAGGAACATGAAAATAATTTTCAAGTTTTAGCAAAATGGATGCAAATTTCAGCTCTATGGTCTTGGACAAATCTTGTCCTTCTGTAACCATTTCCACACTACCTGAAACATCTACATCCTCCTCTTCAGCTGGCAATGGATCTTCAATTAATTCCTGAGTACCACTTTCTCTAACGACCCCTGGTTTGAAGTCCTGAAGAGAATAAGAACTGTGCTTCCTATTCTTATGGGACTTAAATGTGCCATACACATTTGTCTGAAAAGAACAGTGCTTAAACATACAAGACACCGTCTCGCTGTTTTTTAGGTGGTTATGGATGTGACTAAAATACTCTCGTTCTGACTCTATATTGCTGCAAGAACACACATGGCAATTGAACGTGGCTAACGTTACAATTGCAGGTAACCCAGAGTTCTCCTTTTCATGGTTACGATTAAGATGGCTGTGTAGCGCATTCCACGTTTTAAATCTACAGGGACACTCGGAATAAGTGCACGGAAAACGATTACCGCGACCATAATGTTCATGCGCTAATCTATAGTGTTTCAACAACTGTGATCTGGTCGAGACTGTTATTTTGCAGTCCTTGCACTGCCACATGCTTGCTTTGAGAAACACGACTAACTGGCTAAAAAACGCTAAAACTCAAAGACTCCGAAATACACCGATAACTTAAATTAACATAACTCTGTGAACACTCGCATCACTTTTTCCTGGCGATATTTAACAGGATGGTAAAGAATTATGAAATATTCATACCTGACAAAATCACCATCTTCTCCTCCTCCTCGTGCTTCGCGCGTTCGTCTGTCTTCCGTTCTGTCCCGTTGCTCCGCCTCCAGGTGAGCAGCCACGGTATCCGCAAAGATCCAAATTCATGGGGTTTTGCGTTTTACTCTACAATGTTAAGTTGGCCAGTCAAACTCTTACTAAGTAAAGCCTACAGTACTAAATTTCTGTAGAAATAACATAGTTAACCTGTGTTAATTTAGTTACTTTTATGTTTTATGTACTTTGAACAAGGGTGGGTGTAGTAAAACTAACAATAGTGAAAGTTCATTTTTTTGAGTGAAGTCGGTGCCCTACGCACTGCGCGTGGTGGGAGTGGTGGCGCTGTATATTAATTATGAATTATTATTTCGGTCTTTTTTCGGTTATTATTTCGAAGCTGGATTGCTTTGCTGTTTATTGATATTTTTAAAACTATAACGCTACATTTATCGACATTTATTTAGATGTTATCATTGTATTCATTAATTTATTTTAATAATATTATGTGGGTCTTATTACCGATGAAATATTACAGTAAGCCAGAACACGGGCCGAGCGGGGCTCATTCTAAGCCCATTAGCCACAATGCAAAGCGGACATTCATATCACAGAATCTGACAGCGATCAGCGGGTCATTAACGACAGTATAGGCTATCGCATTAAGCAGCCTTTACAATATATTTAGAGTCTAAAGTTTAAAAAAAATTGAAAAGCCCAAAGATCTGTAGGCCTATCTCTGCTAAATGAATTTAACATACGTTTGTGATGCCCTTTATTTTAAGTTAAAATTAAGTATTTTGGTTCTTTTTATTTAAACTATATTGTTAAATGTGAAAATGTGTAAAAGTAATGTGTCAAGGACTTGATATTGAATTCTGTAATTTTAAAAATAAAAAAAAATAAAAAAAAGAACCATTGCGCATCTTACAGCAAAAAAAATAAAAAAAATAAATTACATTTAATCTGTGTTTTTGTCACCAGCAATACAGTATGTTGCTCAGTTTTGTTACAGTAAGTTAAGCTCCGATTTTCTTTTAAGTTCCAATGAGTTTCTTCTGTTGTCCTGTTGGAATTATTATTATTATTTTTTTAATTCGTTTAATTAAATTTTTCGCAATGTTTTTTTTTTTTTTTTTTTTTACAACAATATCCGGGTGACGGCGCTACCGCCAATTAGCTACTACTTCCTCTGGAGTCGTTGAGTAACGTAGGATACAATTATTGGCAACCTCATGAACAAGTAGCCTATATAATTCGATGAAATATGTATGCAAAAGTGTATTAGTCAAGTATGTTGCTGGGGTATTGTCATGACTGCCTTATGCCTATTTTAACTTTTTGTGACATTGTTTTGGTGTTTCCATTTGTCTGATATCACCCTCTCGGGGTTGTATTCACTATAACAACCGCATCTCTCTACATTATCCTATTACATGGCTACTTACCAAATAAATCAGTCATTTGACACAAAATATTGAGTTTATTTTATTGATTTAAATACGATTTTATTGCTTCCGCTAAATAAAATAGTCTGTTCAGTTTTTTTTACGGTTGTAATCCTGCAACGGACTTCTTTCAGCGGATTGATAGTTGTCCTCCAGACTCCGAGTGAACAGAACTGCTTACGTTTTAGTTTTTGAGATCTTCAGTGCTCATTAAAAAAGTTATATTTAGCTGCACCAGTCACAAAAAATGTTATATTTTATCCATTGTTAAGTAAATGCATTGTCTCTGTCCCATTAACTCCCTTCCCCTAAACGAGTGTTTTTTTTTTTTTTTTAGATTCTACCAACCTACCTACTAGTAGATCACCACAACCAAAGGCCCGTTTAAGCACCAACCTATCTGGATTTGTGCAGTGCCTCTCATTTCTGTCTGTGTCTCTTATCTCTGTCTGCCCCTCTGTCCATCTCAGTGTCTGTCTGCCCCGCTCTCTGTTTCTGTGATGAACACTACACGTGTCACCGACTGTCAAGATGGCTATTACATGGAGGGGAGACGGATGGCTCTTGAAATGAGCTTAGAACATGTTCTGATTGAAGCCAGGGTAGGTGCTTTTTAGGTGTTGAATTTTCGGATGCAGTGAAGTAGAGTGCCTACATCGGGTCATATTCTATGTATTGCCACGTACAAAAAAACAACTATCCATTGTATCTTAATGGTTGAAGAAATATTTAGGCTATAATAATCACTCTGTAGCTTATCAGAAAACAGTATTATATAAGGCTATTATCAGGGCTGGACTCGGACAAAAAATCGGCCCTGGCATTTTTTTGGTCCAGGCGGCCCACCAGCACTTCAAACTATATATATATAAAACTTATATATATATATATATTAGAGGTGGGCATAGATTATTTTTTTTAATCTAGATTAATCTAGATTAATCTTGGAATTAATCTAGATTAATCTAGATTAAAATGGCTCATTTGAATTCTGCCGAAGGCATTCAGAATATGTGTGCTACCCAAATAATGACTAAAAGTAAGTCTTTGAGAACGGGTTTCTCAAGCCAGGTGGCGCATTAGACCAGGGGCTCATCTCCTGTTTCAAAATGCATCACAAACTTTAATCTCTTCCCGTCCCAATCCCCGAAAAAACTGGGGGAAAATCCCGTTCCACTCCCGGAAGAATGACTCCCATTCCCTCCCACTCCGTGTTTTTGTTGTTGTTGTTTTTTTGCGATAACTGTCAATTACAGTAAAATAAAGTACAGATCACACAGCGGCCCACCTTATTTTGTTGAATAAAAAACCAAAATGTCGTTTTTTGTTATTATATTGAACTGAAAGCCATCTTATTATGCACAGTGTTGCACAGATTAAATTTCATGTAAATCATCCATGCTAACCACACGTCTTCTATTTTTTTTTTAGACATTTCACTGTCCTATAGATTATGATTTCCTAGTTGTACTGTATTTTTAGATATATTCGAGTTTCGCAGTTTCTCGCTCAAGTTCACATGAGACCTAAAGCGCATCCTGTTTGCTTAAAAGCGCAACGTTTCGTTGTTATTCTGAGTGCACACAAATAAACGTAGAGTCTTTACAGATTCGAAAGATGTATTAGGCTACTTTTATCTGTATGACCAAAAATGACGGAGATTTTAAGAGCAAGTGAGCGCACCGGAGCCTGTCCTGCGCAAACGCGCTTCCACACAAACACTTCAATAGCGCACATTTCTCTAGGTTAACATCATATTGAGCGGCATGTAAAGTTGCTACTACATACATTTTCAGATGAAAAGCCATATTTGAGGTTGATGAATGATAGTGAGCGTTTGGATGTCCTGCCGATTGTATTACCACACAGACCAGCCGTTAACAATCTGTCCATCACGGACTGCGAGCCTCTAGTTCGAAGACTCGTTCTCGCCCCCTACAGTGCAATTCGGCTAGGTATACATCCGCGCTAAAATATCAGGGTGAAAGTCATCATAGCTTGCGTAGTATAGACCCAGCTCCCAACCCAACTTTGAGAATAGATTAACGGCGATATTTTTTTTATCGCCGATAAGAGTCTCACGTTAACGCAGCACGTTAACGCCGATAACGGCCCACCACTAATATATATATATATATTCAAGAAGAGCATGTACCGGCCCGATAGTGCGTCGGCCCACCGGGAAAATGCCCGGTATGCCAGATTACCAGTCCAGCCCTGGCTATTATATAAGCCTAGGTACCTCAGACTCATTCAGTCTGTGATTGCATCTAGCTGCTCTCAATTCTCAAACATTTTCATGAAAGGGGTGTAGAGTTGGTTTTTACTTTTGAACTCCTTGGTCCAGCCAAACTCAATGCATTGATCAAGAATTCTTTCTTGAATTCCCCCCCCCCCCTCAAAATATATAGGGTATGAAGTGTATGATAAGAGTTTTTTTCATATCCATTGCATATTTTGTTAAAAATAAATTAACAGCCTAATCATGATTTTCACTTCAACCCCCAGAAAAAATCAGAGGAGCAGAGGCAAGTTGCCCCTCCGCCAATCCCAAAAAGTGTGTGTTTAGGGCTTGGCAAGCCAAGGGGGAGGCGTGGAGGGCGGCCCAAAGCCTCAGCTACCGGTATTAATACTAATAGTAATTGGTTACACATTGTTTTCAAGAAATCAAGTTGTGTTGCTGGTAGACTTAAGTAACATGTACTTGTATCCACACTGTAAAAACTAATCTATAGAATTTACCCAATAAATGTGAGGTAACAATTTGCATCGACTTTGGTGGGGTAGATTTTGATTTAATATATATACCTTTATTTAAACCAGGAAAAGACTCACTGAGATTAAAATCTCTTTTCAGGAGTGTTGGCCAAGATAGGCAGCCGAGTTTGCATATACAAATAAACAATATAGTTAAACAAACATTACAAACCAACATAAATCCATTAAACAACATTACAGACCGTTAAGTTGCTCTCTTGAATACATAATAAGGACTTAAAATAATTTAAGCACCAAGTTTTGTAACTTCATTTGCTTTTGGAGAAGGTTCCAATCTGAAGCGGCAGATATTTAAAAGAGGTTTTACCCAGCTCAGTTCTAACAAAGCTCAACAGAGATTATAATTTGATTGAGAACGCAATGAAATGATTTCCAGACAAAGTTCTTTGTATAAACAGCATAGATAATTTGGCAAATGACCTAAAATTGCCTTATATATCAATAAATGCCAGTGCATTTTTCTCCGAATTCTCCAAAGGGGCCATGCAACCGTTTCATATAATTCACAGTGATGTGTTGTAAATTTACTGTCAGTTATAAATCTCAGAGCACCGTGGTACAAAGCATCAGAGAAGAAAGAAGATAAGAGGGGGCATGCTGGTTAAAACCACATCCCCATAATCAAGAATCGGTAGGAATGTAGCAGACACTAATTCTTTCCTCACTTTAAATGGGAAACAAGATTTATTTCTAAAAAAAAACCTAAATTCTTCTTTAATTTTTACTCAGATACTAATATGTGAACCAAAACGTTAATTTATTATCGATGATAATAACCAGATATTTATACTCTGACACTGAAGTAACTTGGCTCCCTGAGAGTCTGAAGAACAATAAAATTCTCTAAAGAAGTTCTTAGAATTTGAAAATAGCATACATTTCGTTTTTTCAAACTTTTAAAACCAACTTTAAGACAAACCTGTTTTGGATAATATCAAAAACAGACTGTAATGCAGTCAATGATTGTTGCTTAGAGGGAGCTGAATCAGTAACAATAGTATATCATCCTGCGTACAAATGGAACCTTGCTTTATACAATATTAAAATCAAGACAAATTTTTATATATACTGAATAATAATGGTCCCAGCACAGATCCTTGTGGAACTCCTTGACACTCAAAAGATTGAACCGACACCTTCCACCTGGACCACATTGGGTTCTACCTATAAGATAAGCCGATGAACCATAAAAATAAACATGTTCGTGATAGTCCTACCCATCTAGCCTATTAAATAATATATTGTGATCCAAGTATCGAAAAGGCCTTTGATAGTCAATAAAAAAGACATGCACAATGTTATTTATTAATCTACGGACTCCACAAATGTCATTTTCAAAAACTTTTAATGTGGCTTGTGGTTAGTACTGTGTCCTTTCTACGGAAACCAGACTGATTACTAGACAAGATGTTATAAATCATTTTAAATGCTGTAGTCAACTGTTTATTAACTAAAGTTTCCAGAATTTTTGACAAGAATACAGAG
>JAPDDN010000467.1:0-2500 GCA_027422405.1 Ptychobarbus kaznakovi
ACGCACAGACACACGACCCCCGCGACACACACACACACACACACACACACAAACCAGAGACAGAGAGACATACACATACACGTATACACACACAGAGACACCGACACACAGAGACATACACAGACGCACAGACACAGAGAGAGAGGAGAGACATAAACAATACACGTATATACACACACACACAACCACAGAGGCAACACACACACACACAACACACACACACACACAGAGAGAGACACACACAGAGAGAGAGACACACACACACACAGAGAGACACCACACACACAGAGAGATGACACACACACACACACACACACACACAGAGAGAGGACACACACACAACACACACACACACACAGAGAGAGACACACACACACACACACACACACACACAGAGAGAGAGACACACACACACACACAAGAGAGAGGGACACACACACACACACACACACAGAGAGACACACACACAGAGAGAGAGAGAGCACACACACACACACACACACAGAGAGAGACACACACACACACACACACACACACAGAGAGAGACACACACACACACACGGGTCAGACCGCTGTGTAATCGGGGGTCCTGATGACAGACACACAGAGAGCCTGTCAGTGATGCGTGAGGATGGGCGGCCCCTGGAGACCCCGGCCCCACATCAGCGTCACACACACAGATCAAGAACAACAGCAGCTTTCTGAGGACGAGGTTTGGGTCTCAGCCGAAGCAGTCCTTATATCTACACTTACACCAGATCTGAAGATGATTCCAGCAAACCCATTAGATAAATCATAACAAACAATCTTTGAATGAAAGCAGGAATGACACTTATGATTGCATTCAGAACAAATAAACTAAGATATACAAATTAGGTGAGTTTATGCTCAAAATTATATATATTTGGGAACAGTAAGATTTTTAATGTTTCTGCTCAAGGCTGTATTTATTTGATCAAAAATACAGAAAAAAACTAATATTGTGAAATATTATTATAATTTAAAATATCTATTTTCTATGTGAATGTGTTAAACTTTAATTTATTTATGTGTATTTTCAGCATCATTACTGCAGTCTTCAGTGTCAGTTATACTCTGTATAATTGTGACAAAAAAATAAAAAATTCAAAACCGATATCCGATAATGGTAAAATGCTTAAATATCGGTAAACCGATATATCGGTCGATCTCTAATTACAATACATTGTTACATTACATTACATTATATTACAATACATATTATGTTACATTACATTATATTGCAATACATTATATGATATGTTATATTATAGTATGTTATATCATCATGTGTTGTTAAATGCTGATTGAGCTGTTGTGCTCGACAGAATCAGCACTTCTCAATGACACACGCTCAAGGTTATTGATCAGATAAAGATACGCTCAGGGTTATTGATCAGATAAAGATTTGCTGAATCGCTGATGACACGTTTGTGTTGCACTGATTGCTTATTAGACGCTTGATTTGTTATAAAACACATGCTTTCAGCTCCACATCAGGATCAATCTGGTCTTTATAAAGACTCTAGATGATCGATCAGTGTTTCTGGAGACTTCACTGAACACCATCCAGTAATCATGAAACCAGTTCAGCTTCATCTTAATATCTCATATTCTCAGAAATCAGCTATGGTATATATAATATTCATAAACACATTAAAATGAAACCAGTTAAGCTTCATCTTAATATTCATATTCATCAGGAATCAAGCTATGTGTATATATAATATATCATACCACATAAACTGAAACAGTTTCAGCTTTCATCTTAATATCTCATATTCATCAGGAAACAAGCTATGTGTATATATAATATATCATACCACATTAAACATGATAACCAGTTCAGCTTCATCATCTTAATATCTCATATCATCAGGAAACAAAGCTATGTGTATATTAATCATACCACATTAAACATGAAACCAGTTCAGCTTCATCTTAATATCTCATATTCATCAGGAAACAAGCTATGTGTATATATAATATATCATACCACATTAAACATGAAACCAGTTCAGCTTCATCTTAATATCTCATATTCATCAGGAAACAAGCTATGTGTATATATAATATATCATACCACATTAAACATGAAACCAGTTCAGCTTCATCTTAATATCTCATATTCATCAGGAAACAAGCTATGTGTATATATCAATATATCATACCACTTTAACATGAAACCAGTTCAGCTTCATCTTAATATCTCAAATTCATCTGGAAACAAGCTATGTGTATATATAATATATCTTACCACATTATAACATGAAACCAGTTCAGCTTCAGCTTAATATCTCATATTCATCAGGAAATCAAGCTATGTGTATATCTTAATATTATCATACATACATTAAACATGAAAACAGTTCAGATTCATCTTAATATCTCATATTCATCAGGAAACAAGCTATCAGAACATGTGTATATATAATATATCATACCACATTAAACATGAAACCAGTTCAGATTCATCTTAATA
>JAPDDN010000467.1:7500-47500 GCA_027422405.1 Ptychobarbus kaznakovi
GATTTTTCTTTTATGCCAAAAATCATTAGATATTAAGATCATGTTCCATGAAGATTATCCTACAGTAAATATATTAAAACTTAATTTTTTATTATTAATTTGCATTGCTAAGAACTTAATTTAAATAACTTTAAAGATGATTTTCTCAATATTTAGATTTTTTTGCACCCTCAGATTCCAGATTTTCAAATATTGTCCAATCATAACAAACCATACATCAATGGAAAGATGATTTATTCATATTTCAGATTATGCATAAATCTTAATTTTATAAAATTGACCCTTTTGTGGTCCAGGGTCACATATACAGTATATAAATATATATAATACATGTATATAATACAAAATGTAATACATGAAATAATGCTGAGAGGTGGAAAGTATGATTTCTGGAATGTTTAGCAGATTCAAATAAAATGTAAAAAAACAAATTTGAAAAGAAAAAAAACAAAAAGAAATGATTATATATGTCTACACACACACGCACACGCACGCACGCACGCACGCACGCACGCGCACGCACACGCACACGCACACGCACACGCACACACACACACACACACACACACACACACACACACACACACACACACACACACACACACACAATGAAGTGTTTGATGTGTTGATGATGAAGCTGAGCGTGTGACTGAAGTTTTTCTGTCTGCAGACGCAGTGCTGCTGAATATCTTCAGATGATGAATGTGTGCGGTGCTTTAACTACAGCAGCACGCGTGATTAATGTCGGCTTATTGTTTATTACTACAGCGTCCGGACATAAATAACCCTCCGGACCTCCAGCACCGCTTCCAAACCCAGCTTCAGCACCGTTTCAGAGCAAAAGCGGCTCCTCGGATGCCTTATTTATTCTGCTCGATATGGTAATAAATGGCTCTTTACTCGTTAATGAAACGTGTCATCGCTGAGATTGATGCGAGCACACAAAAACAAGAAAAACACCTGCGCATCAGCGCAATAATGCCGTGATTTATCCCGCTCAAATCTACATATAAACCAAACATCAATAAATATGCATAAGCCAAAAGGCCATAAAGCATCCGCTAGATCATTTTCCACAGATTGCGGATTGCCTCGTTCAGCTAAATTTTATCAGCGCCTCAGGGTCATAAAGTTGAGTATCGACAAAGCCTCACATCGACTTCATCCCGCAAACATTTTTCTTCTGTATGAATATTAGTTTATTGAATAAGTGGCATCTGTTTTGCTCTGCATCACCTCTGGACTGGGGATTTCTTTGTGACCCAGCTGCTGATTTATAGGACCGAACGCAGCACAGAAAATAGAGCTAAGCAGAAATTTTCCAATACATGCTCGGTTGTGTTTAATTAGGTTACAGCAGAAAACATCTCGTTATGTGAGGCCAGATCATCTCAGAAATGTCTTCATCAGGCGTGAAGATCTCAGCGGTAAGATGGAGACGTTCAGTGTTGATGAACGAATCCCATCATGATGCTCAGATTCACGCGTCTGAATTAATTCTCATTTGTTACTGCGCTGACACTATCAGATTAGAATTGAACTTGAACTGAATTATTGTGACTCTATTGTCTTCTGCTGAGCTGCTTCACAGCTGAAATTGAATTTTGAATTATTATTTTAAAATTGATACATTTTGCAACATAGACGAAGCTTTTGAAATGAATTATATGAATTCTATAAAGCTGCGTTATACTTAAGAACAGGTTTTTACAGATAACTGAAAGTAAAACGGACACTAAAATTATTGATATATGTTACTTGAAATAATATATATTTTTTAATTATTATTTTCCAGCTAGTCAATGAAAACAGTTTTAATTTTAATTTAGTTTAACTTTACTTACTAAAATAACAAAAAAATATAGACATTCAAAAGGAACAAACTAATAAAAGTTACAAAAATCAAAACAAAAATACTAACATTTTAATGGAAACAGAAAATATTAAAAACAAAACAAATTCAAAATATTAATAAAAACTATGATATCTCGCTGATACTAAAATAACACTGGTTAAGAATAAAATGTCAAATTAAGAATTGAATTTGTTTTAAAATTGAACTTTGCAACATCGACACGGTTACAGAACTGAATTGAATCTGAAATGAACTGAATTATGACACGTTTGTCTTCTATAGACCTGCTTTATGGTTAAGAACAGAGTAATTAAAATAGTAAAAATAGTTTGGGATGTTTTAAATATGGATATTTTTCTTACAAAAATGCATGGATTTGCTACAAGAGACCCCCCACCCCACCCCCGAGCCGTGTGAGGCATGTTTTATTGCGCTTTATTTCTTCTTTTGGACTGTTAAAAAAAAAAACTCTAAAACTTGGAACAGCAACTCACAAATAAAAATTAAAATAAGCAAAATATAAAAATTATAAAAATTATAAAAAATTATAAAATAAGCAAAAAAAACATGGAAAAAAGGAATATGCATTCAAAAACACTTAAAAAAAATATATATTAAAAAAATAAAATAAGCAAAAAAGGAAATAAAAATTATAATATAAAAAAAATTATAAAAAACACTAAAAATAAGCAAAAAAGGAAATATGCATTCAAAACACTTATTAAAAATATAAAATAAGCAAAAAAGGAAATATGCATTCAAAACACTTACAAAAATAAATATATATAAAATAAAAATAAGCAAAAAAGGAAATATGCATTCAAAACACTTACAAATAAAAATAATAAATTATAAAATAAGCAAAAAAGGAAATATGCATTCAAAACACTTACAAATAAAAATATATACAATTATAAAATAAGCAAAAAAGGAAATATGCATTCAAAACACTTACAAAAAATATAATAAGCAAAAAAGGAAATATAAAAATAAGCAAAAAGGAAATATAAAAATAAAATAAAATAACATAATTATAAAATAAGCAAAAAAGGAAATATGCATTCAAAACACTTACAAAAAAAATATAAAAAAAATTAAAAATATATAAAATTACAAATAAAAAATATATACAATTATAAAATAAGCAAAAAAAGGAAATATGCATTCAAAACACTTACAAAAAAATAATAAAAAATATAAATAAGCAAAAAAAGGAAATATGCAAAAACACCTTATAAAAAATAAAAATTATAAAATAAGCAAAAAAGGAAATATGCATTCAAAACACTTACAAAAAAAAATATATTCAAAACACTTATAAAAATACATATAAAAATAAAATAACATAAAAATTATAAAATAAGCAAAAAAGGAAATATGCATTCAAAACACAAATTAATAAAATTATAAAATAAGCAAAAAAGGAAATATGCAAAAACACTTATAAAAATAAAAAAAATTATAAAATAAGCAAAAAAGCATTCAAAACACTTACAATAAAAAATATATACAAATTATAAAATAAGAAAATATGCATTCAAAACACTTACAAAAAAAATATACAAAAAAGGAAATAAAAAAACAATAAAAATAATAAAAATTATAAAATAAGCAAAAAACAATTATAAATAAGGAAATATGCATTCAAAACACTTACAAATAAAAAAAATATAAAATAAGCAAAAAGGAAATATGCATTCAAATTATAAAATAAGCAAAAAAGGAAATATGCATTCAAAACACTTACAAATAAAAATAACATAAAAATTATAAAATAAGCAAAAAAGGAAATATGCATTCAAAACCCTTACAAATAAAAATAACATAAAAATGATAAAATAAGCAAAAAAGGAAATATGCATTCAAAATACTCACAAATAAAAATAATATAAAAATGATAAAATAAGCAAAAAAGGAAACATGCATTCAAAATACTCACAAATGGAAATTATAGAAAAATTATAAAATAAGCAAAAAAGGAAATATGCATTCAAAACACTTACAATTACAAAATTCAAGTAAAAGCTACCCTAAAGAAATTATTTTAATGCAAGATTTAAAAAAATATTAAGCGATTTTGCCTGCCTTATTTCAATAGGACGGGAATTCTATAGTTTTGAGGAAATTCATAAACACCTAGGATGCCTCGAGGGTTCACTTTTGGGTGAACTAACCCTTTAAGACTGTTATTGTCCTGTTGATCTCTGTCCGTATACAACACACATACAAATATATATATATATATATATATATACACACACACACACACATGAAAACAAGTAGATAGAATAGAAAAAGAATATAGAACGCTAGTATTAGAGTGTTTTTTTTAGAAAACAAGCAGTTGGAAAACAAATAGTGAGAGCAAGTGATAGAGGGTCAAGTGTTTTTTAAATTAAAAATGTATAAACAAATTCAAAAATAGATATATAACAGAGACTGCTAGTAGAGTTAGATGGTCAAATATATAAAGTATAATATGAATAACGCATTTTAAATTAAATGTTATTTAATAACGTTCCTGGTGGAATGACCCAAATTTAGAATGCAAGAATTGAATTAATTTTATAATTGATACATTTTGCAGTACTGACTCTGTTATTGAACTGAACTGAATTATGCCACTTAACAAATAGACCTAACTCAATCCGAGTCCTGAGCCATCTTCAAGAATCGGCTAAAAACACATCTCTTCCATCTTTACTTGACTCTCTAACTCTAGCACTCTCTATTCTAATTCTATTCTAGTCAATTCTTTTTTCTATCTATTTGTTTTCTATTTCTATCTATTATATACGTGTACTTAAGCTAACTCAGACGTGTCATAGCACTCGCGTATCATTGCTCTTTTCTTGATTCTGATTGATTGTATTGTCCTCATTTGTAAGTGGCTATGGATAAAAGTTAAATGACTAAATGTAATCCAAGATAGCACACGTACGTCTGCAAGACGTCTGTTAAAGATCTGGAAAGAATCTGATGTCTACAAACGTCTGGCAGATGTCATTTTACATGCATTCTAAATCATAAACATCTTAAAGACATCTAATAGACGTCTATCTAAAAGGAAACGTCCTATAGACGCATTGCAGATGAGCAAACACCCTAAAAAATACGTCTTGCAGATGTAAATGCAGACGTCAAATAGACGTCTCCGAGATGTACACGTGCTATCAGGGATGTATAAATCAGCGTGCGCTCGTACTTGTCGGGGTTCTGCGTGCACACGTGCATCTGCAGCAGGATCCTCTGCGTGAAGGTCTTGAAGCACTGGCCGCACTTCCACAGATGCCAGTCACTGAACTCAGAGCTCAGCTGGCTGGTGGAGGTCGGGCTGGCCAGAACACGCTGGTTCTTCCCGCTCATCTGGCTCAGGCTGGACTCGACGTGACTCTTGTCCAGCAGAGAGAAGCTCCGAGAGCAGGGCGACTGAGGGAAGACCATGGAGCGCGGCAGGAGCAGCGAGGAAGACGAGGGTTTGGGGCTCTTGCTGAAGGGCTGGAGCGAGTCCTGACGCGACATGGCCTCGATGACAGTAGACGGCACGTTCACTGCCACAGAAACAGCAGCAGAACATCGGAGTCAAGCTGAGAAACACTCTGTTACTGCAAATTATACAAATGTGAACCCAAATTACATTTTGTGAAGTTGGGATTTATGCATCATCTGAATATGATAGGACAATATTTGAAAATCTGGAATCTGAGGGTGCAAAAAAATCTAAATATTGAGAAAATCATCTTTAAAGTTGTTTAAATTAAGTTCTTAGCAATGCATATTAATAATCAAAAATTAAGTTTTTATATATTTATGATAGGAAACTTACTAAATATCTTCATGGAACATGATCTTAATATCCTAATGATTTTTTGGTGTAAAATAAAATTGTATAATTTTGGCCCATACAATGTATTGTTGTCTATTGCTACAAATATACGTGTGTGTGTGTGTGTGTGTGTGTGTGTGCGTGTGTGTGTGTGTGTGTGTGTGTGTGTGTGTGTGTGTGTGTGTGTGTGTGCGTGTGTGTGTGTGTGTGTGTGTGTGTGTGTGTGTGTGTGTGTGTGTGTGTGTGTGTGTGTGTGTGTGTGTGTGTGTGTGTGTGTGTGTGTGTGTGTGTGTGTGTGTGTGGTGTGTGTGTGTGTGTGTGTGTGTGTGAGTGTGTGTGTAACGATTTCTTAAATTGGCAAACAAATAACTGTATATCTTTAAAAATAAATGTAATACGTTTCTTTATTCTAAAAATGACTACACAGCTTTAGAGAATCAGCCATGGAGTCCGACCTTGGACGAGGAACCGGCGTCTTTAGATGCTTTCAAAGACACGTTATGTTCAGAAAGGCTGAAGCACATTCCAAAATTCATCATCACAGAGCATGCCGTGCACATAAACACTGAATTAGCCGACTGTAAGACGAGACGTGTGAGAGCGCTCTGATTCAATAACGCCAGCGCATTAGATGCAGCATGAATCTCCAGAAGTCGTCTGATCACCGCTGAGCGTCAGCCACAGACCTGAGATTAGACTGAACGTGGAGAAACACACAGATGAAGGGCAGAGTCTCTCAGGGCTCCGCCGACCTCGCTGATTACATGTTCATCTGAGCAGATCTGAGTCTTCATATGTTCAGACTCAAACATGAATCCTGAGCTCCACAGACAAAGTGTCAAAACAGCTTCTGATCAGGGAAGAGCTCCTCTCTCGCAGTGTTTCTCAACAGCACGTCTCTCAGATCACACGACACGCTGTAGAGAGCTCTGTGTAAACACGACTGAACTCATAAAGTCTGTCTGCTGTAAACACTGGACTGTCAGACTCGCTCTCTCCTCCAGCGACAGCCTTCGCTGGGAGAACGTGCATGGAGGCTATTCTTCTGATTTATCCATTCATTCATTCATAAATGCACGATATTAGATTTTTGCCGATATTTTCAAATAATTTTAGCCGATACCGATACATATCCTGTACAGAAAAACATCCCAAGTCTCTCCTGTACAGAATTTTTTTTTATTTTTTTTTTTTTAATTTTGAGCAAAAACGTATTTGTTAGAAGTAATAAACTTTATCAAAGTTCTTTTTTTTATGCGAGTACATTGAAAGCCTTGAAAATAGCCGTAATAAAATCCATCTCTGCTGGGTTTTTTTTCAAACAGCCTTCGCTGGGAGAACGTGCATGAAGACTAAGCTGGCCGATTCTTCTGATTTATCCATTAATTCATTCATAAATGCACGATATTAGATTTTTTCCGATATGCCGATATTTTCAAATAATTTTGGCCGATACCGATACATATTTCCACCAAGTCTCTCCTGTGCAACGGAATTTTTTTTTTTTTACATTTTGGTTAATTTTGAGCAAAAGCGTATTTGTTAGAAGAAATAAACTTTATCAAAATATTTTTTTTATGCGAGTACATTGGGAGAACGTGCATGAAGACTAAGCTGGCCGATTCTTCTGATTTATCCATTAATTCATTCATAAATGCACGATATTAGATTTTGCAGATGTGCCGATATTTTTCAAATAATTTTGGCCGATAGCCGATACCGATATATATTTCCACCAAGTCTCTCCTGTGCAGAAATAAACAAATTATTTTACATTTTTTATAATTTCGAGCAAAAACATATTGTTAGAAGTAATAAACTTTATGAAAGGTTTTTTTTATGCGAGTACATTACAAGCCTTGAAAATAGCTTTAATAAAATCCATCTCTGCTGGGGGTTTTTTCCAACAGCCTTCGCTGGGAGAACATGCATGAAGACTAAGCTGGCCGATTCTTCTGATGTCTATCTTCTGTATGTATGTGTGTATGTATCAAGAGCTTCTTAAAAACCACATCAAATTCCTTGTGTGGTTGCACACACTTGGCGAATAAAGCTGATTCTGAAACAATGATTTATCCATTACTTTATTCATAAATGCATGATATTGATACTTGCAGCTACACATACAGCCTGTGTTATTTAAAAAAAATTAATCAAGTACTTTTTTATTTAAAAGTTAAATAAAAACTGTACTGTACTTAAATAATGATTCAATGAAAATGTATTGTAGCTACTTAAAAGTTAAATACATTTTTTTACTTAAATATTAAATACAATAAATTTTAATTTAATCTATATTTAAGTGCAGTTTTTTAACATTTAAGTACAGTACAGGTTTAGGTACAATATATTTGAATTTAATAATTACGTTTTTTATTTACCTGGAAGTAAGCATGGTGTAGTGTTAATGACCAAACTGTGTATTTAAAATGTTTTAATTGGCTAACAATAACAAATATTCTTATTAGGAATAAAATTAGGACTCGTTTTTTGTTGTTTTTTTACTGTGCATGGTGCTATACTGTATTTTAATGTCGTCATAATGGTGGTACTTGGTGTAAAGTTGTAGTTCTAGACTCTAGAACTACAGTAAGATCATATTCACACATATTCAAAACCTCTGTACTTCTGATTTCTCCCAATATGGGAACAAGTCAGTCAATAAATGGAGAAAAAGTAACTCAGATATTTTCTTGAGTAATGCGGTACTTTACTAGTTACTTGAAAAAAGTAATCTGATTACATAACTCGCATTACCCCCCCAACACTGTGAGTGGGATTAAGAAGTGTGTGAATGGTTCAGATGAGATTGATGCAGAAGAGCTTCTCTTACAGTTTTCGTCTTGTGCGACGCACTGCAGCGGGATCCCGAAGAAAGACGTGTAGCTGTCGTTGTACCAAACCAGGAGCTCCGTTCCTCGAGGAATATCTGCACACGCCCGGTAGAAGATACACGACCTGAAACATTCAAGCACAACGTTTAATCGCAACATATAATCATTGCAGTTAATAGAGTCTGTTTGTAACTAACAAAGATATCGCTTTCCTCAGCGGACATTCAAACGAATGTTTTATTGTGAATATGAGATTGATCTGAAGAATGAATGCTGTATCAGATGCAGGTGATCACGATCGCTCAGTCAATCTCTCTCTCATAATTCATAATACTCAACATAATACAGTGAGCTTTTAATACAGTAATACAATTCGTTTTTAACCCAGCATTTTTTTGAGCGTATTATTAAATACTACAATTATTGATATATTTGTTGAACAATAATTGTAACTAACAACAGCCATTATAAAAGTTGCAAGACAATTCAGTCAGAAAAGTACAGCGGCAGCGCTCTGATATACAGCATTAATGTTATTTAAAATACAATATGATGATTTTGCCCTCAGCCAAAACTATTGGAATAAATAATAGATTAACGAGAACAAAGACTGCCCATTAGATTTACCCATAATTAATTCTATCTCATGTTTAACCACTCATCAGAGCCAGCGGTAAATACCAGAAGATCTGGCCGCAATATTTGTATCAATAACCAACAATAAATACATTGTGTGGGTCAAAATTATAATTTTTTCTTTTATGCCAAAAATCATTATGATATTAAGATCATGTTCCATGAATATATTTAGTAAATTTCCTAGCATAAATATATTACAAATTAATTTTTGATTAGTAATATGCATGGCTAAGAACTTAATTTGAACAACTTTAAAGATGATTTTCTCAATATTTAGATTTTTTTGCACCCTCAGATTCCAGATTTTCAAATATTGTCCAAACCATACATCAATGGAAATATTATTTATTCAGCTTTTCAGATGATGCATGAATCTCAATTCCCAAAAATGGCCCCTTATGACTGTTTTTGTGCTCCAGGGTCACGTATTATTTTTAGACGTAACACTGACAGACGTGTGAGCGGAGGAGAAAAACCTACAAACGTTTGACTCTTTGGTCCCGGTGGAAGTGCTGAGATCGGTGCATTTTATTAATTCTTTCCACCACGACATCAAAATAAAACAAGAGCCGAGTCCATAAATCAGCAGCATCTCATAAGCACGCGAGAGAGAGAAAACACGGCTCTTGGCTCAACATAAACACCGCAGCGCTCCGGTGAATGCAGTGGGACTCAATGAGACTGTTTGGGGAGCGATGGGTGGTCCTGCACACGCTCAGACCGGCTCGTACAAGCCTGCCGTCACCTTCCAAACACGCATGAATCTGCACAGATCAAAGCGTGCTGAAAGCGATTTACTGCTGCGGTTGGGTGAGTCATGGATGCCCCCTGCGCAGGAGATGCCAGCGGACGTTACCGTCAGAGCAAACCAAACAGCCAACGCGGACTCCATCCATCACCGGCGGCTTTGAAGAGGATTCCATCGAGATATTAGAACTCATCTGGAGCCGCGCTACAACACACGCTTTCATGAAGAAGATCAGCTCAATGTTAAACACCCCTCCGTGAACATCATCAGACACAGACTGACCCACGCTTATTCAACTATACAAAAGCATTGCATGGACTTTTATTGTTTTTATACACAGCTAGTTATAAATACTATAAACCAACTAACACCAATGGAAAACTTTTTGCATTTTTAGAATTCAAAAAAGATATATTATTTACTTAATTTTTAATGTTTTTACTTTATAAGGAGGTTTTGGGAGGTTTAACACAAAATATCTGCCAAGTTTTGTCCACATATTAAACAGAAAATATGTTTTATTATTTTTTAAGATTAAAACAATTATATACAAAATAAAATACAATAAAAAAAAATGTGATTAAAAAAATATATATATGTACATATGTTTAAAAAAAATAATAATATTTTTTAGATTTAAGAAGGTGAATATATATATATATATATATATACACACAGACTGTAAATGTCTATCAAAATATATATAATTTTTTTTATTTATTAAAAAATATACAAAAATAATAACAAATAAAAAACAGTCCACAAAAGTCCAAAGGTCTATTAAAATATATATTTTATTATTTTTCTTAGATTATATATATATATATATATATATATATATATATATAGAATAAAAAACATAAACAAAAAAACAGACCACAAAGGTCTATCATAATGTATCTTTTATTATTATATATTTATATATATAAAGAAACATTTTAAATATGTTTTTAGAGACTTTTTAGTGTGTACACCACTTGCTGATTTTTTTATATACACTTTGCTTTACTGCATATACTGCTAATCATTATTTTTGGGGTGTGTCTAAAAACCAGCTGATTTGGAGCGTATGCAAATGAGCTGCATATTCCCGCCCTGTCTCCAGAAGAGGACATCTCTCTGCTCTGCATATCTCCAGCGATGAAGTAGAAGTACACGACTGAGAGCGAGAGAACCGGTGTTCAGCCGGACATATAGGAGTCAAATGCACCGAAAGTGGGACGAAACAGCGCTGGTCCTGCGGTACCAAACGAATCTCGCGCTACGAACCCGCTGCCACAGCATCCTCAGCCGATCAGATGTTGGGAGAAAGTGGACTCTTATGTTCAGTTGTACATCTAAACACAGATTGCTTGCGAGACATTGTTGACGTTACAGCTGCTCGAGCGCGGAGAACATGAAGGACAGCGTAACATATAGCAAGGCAGAGCTGTCAATCAAACCCCGTGGCCCCACCCTCCGAAAGATGACGTCACACTGCGGTGAAAATCCAAACGGCAGGAATAGTGAGACTGAAGTGGTTTAAAGGGGAGTAAAACATGAGCAGTGGGCAGTGATGGGAATAACGGCGTTATAAATAAACGGCGTTACTAACAGCATTACTTTTTTCAGTAACGAGTAATCAAACTAATTACTGTTTCCCCCGTTACAACGCCGTTACCGTTACTGACAATAAAATGCGGCGTTACTATAATTACGGTCACTGAAGCGGTTTTCATCCGAAAATTACGGTCTCTCTCAGCCAGTGTATGTGTGTGTGTGTGTGTGTGTGGTGTGTGAGTGTGAGTGTGAGTGTGAGTGTGAGTGTGAGTGTGAGTGTGAGTGTGAGTGTGTGTGTGTGTGTGTGTGTGTGTGTGTGTGTGTGTGTGTGTGTGTGTGTGTGTGTGTGTGTGTGTGTGTGTGTGTGTGTGTGTGTGTGTGTGTGTGTGTGTGTGTGTGTGTGTGTGTGTGTGTGTGTGTGTGTGTGTGTGTGTGTGTGTGTGCGTGCGTGCGTGCGTGCGTGTGTGTTCGGGGTTGGAGCGGGGCACATAACCGCTGATGATTGGTGTGTCTGAGAACGTGATGACTGGCTTACGTAGAGTACAATTCTATCGTTTGCCAACCAGAGGCAGATAGTAGTGTAGTGCGGGTGTTCACACACAAGCACAGTTACACACACGAACGGCCAGTCCAGGAGTCAGCGCGATGGCAAGTCCAACGATTTCAAAGGTAGCTTTTGCAAACTGGAAGTATCAGCACTAGGCTACTTTTCCCTCATTGAGGTGAAAGGCAAGAATATTTATGTAACGTGCAACTTATGCCCAGGAATAAAGAGTCTCTCCGTGTCGGTGGCAAGTAATTCTAATCTAATAAAGCACCTCACATCGTCACATGCCGCCACAAAAATAGTGGCTAAGAATGCAGATAACGTGAGCCCCGCTACCAAAGCAGGAGACGGAGCCACAACATCAAAGCAACTAAAACTAGATGTTTACTTTTATGAGGAAGAAAATACTTCAAGTAAGCTACAGTATGTCTAGCAGTTGTGAGACAGTTTTATCATTTTAATTTGCACTACAAAGAGTGTATGTATATTTATTAGTAGTATTTATTTATTTTTGGTATATTTCTTATGCATAATTTATATTTAGACGTATTTGTTGACCAGTTGTGATCTGTGCAATAAATATTAAAAGTTCTAAACCATCTATTGTGTTTTATTGTTCCACTATAGCAATGATAATATTTACAAAAATATATTACATTTGATCGGTGTCTCTCACATTGTCTCACAGCAACATTAAAATAGTGTAATGTTTTATAATTTATTCTATTTAGTGTCCATTTCATTAATTTAACATATTTAATATTGGGAGCATCCAAGTTATTTGACATATTTGAATTTATTTTTTTAAAGTAACGCAATAGTTACTTTCCCTGGTAATTAGTTACTTTTATAATGATGTAACTCAATTACTATTTGTGAGAAGTGACTAGTAGCTATAACTAATTACATTTTTAAAGTAACGTGCCCAACACTGGCAGGGGGTGGATTTGTATTATTGTAGGGTGGTTGTGTTCACACACTGCCAACACACACTTATGCCCAAGTAAAAGTGGATTTTGCATCATAGGTGCCGTTAAGTTAGTTGAGTTTGTCTACCTGTACTGCACCACCATCATGTTCTGCTCTCCACAGTGTCTGGCGCAGCGGATGTACCTCATCCAGCTGGACTTACTGGGCTCGTTCCCGTCAATAAAGTGCTGTAAGCTTCCCTCCTGATCGTAAATCTGCAAGAGACACACACAGTCAGAACTCTCGGTCCTCCTCGTCTCTGTGCTGTGCGTTTATAGAAAGATAATCAGATACACCTGCTGTCTGTAATAACTTCAGCGCTCCATATTTCAGTCTCTTTCGCTAACGTTAAGTATTAATAAACTTCATTTGTGAATGTTCTCAGAGCATTACAGTTTTAAAATGTTTGAATAAAACATGCACACATTATGGGAACGTTACTTTTGAATGTTCTGTGAACAGTTCGTGACATTTGAAAAACATTCAGATAAACATCCAACTAACATGTTTCAGAGCAATATTCCACAGACAATGTATCAATAATGTATTTGTGATAACAGTTTGAGAATGTTATTAAAGAACAGAAAACGTCAAACGAACGTTATATTCCATTACTGAAGAATGTTTTTTCATAATGTTGAGAGAACATTTCTAGAACACTCAGATCAACACCACACATGCAACACACACGCACGCACGCACGCACTCACACAAACATACAGACACACACACACACACACACACACACACACACACACACACACACACACACACACACACACACACACACACACACACACACACACACACACACACACACACACGCACACACACACGCACACACACGCACACACGCACGCACACCACACACACACACACACACACACGCACACACACACGCACGCACGCACACACACGCACACACACTCACACACACACATCACACACACACACCACACACACACACACACACACACACACACTCTCTCTCTCTCTCTCACACACACACACACACACACACACACACACAGTTGTGCTGATCTAGCTCCCTTATATCGCTATTGTAAATCACGTTGGATAAGTGCATCTGCTAAATGCACAAATGCAGATGTAAATTAAAACATTAAAGGAACATCTCGGGGGAGCTTCAACTTCAGCTCAAAGTGCTTCGGCTGACAAAAGCGTTTGGGAATCTCTGCGGCGGGTCACAAAAACAATCTGATCCAAATAACACAGACAAACTGAATCAGATCATACGAGATGAAATGATAGACGTGATCTCTGTTTGAGCATCAGCTGTGAGCGCGGAGCAGAAACTGTGTTTGACTGACAGGCGTCGCTGTGTGTGACGATCCGACGGATTTCACACACACTCCCACAGTACTTCATACACTGCTGTAGGAAACTCATTTCACTATCACTAGAATATTTAATCAATAACTCAGAGAGTAACTGTGTGACAGAGAAACAGTGCTTTCTTGTCAAATATTATCCAATAATCAAAACTACTTTGATTAATAATGTCCAGTGTATCTGCCCTGAACCCTGCAGCAGGATAAAACCTTAAGATTGAAATAAAATACAATACAAATATTTTAATTTAACGAGTTCCCAAATAAACAATACAATTATTTTTAATTTAACGAGTTCCCAAATAAACGTTTTAACTGAAAAAAATATATAATAAATAGAATAAAATTAAAATAAAATACAATACAATTATTTTTAATTTAACGAGTTCCCAAATAAACATTTTAACTGAAAAAAATTAATAAAAAAATAGAATAAAATAAAATAAAATACAATACAATTATTTTTAATTTAACGAGTTCACAAATAAACTTTTTAACTGAAAAAAATATAATAATAATAAAATTAATATAGAATAAAATAAAATACAATACAATTATTTTTAATTTAACGAGTTCCCAAATAAACTTTTTAACTGAAAAAAAATAATTAATAAAAATAAAAAATTAATATAGAATAAAATAAAATACAATACAATTATTTTTAATTTAACGAGTTCCCAATAAACTTTTTAACTGAAAATAATAATAAAATTAATATAGAATAAAATAAAATAAATACAATACAATTATTTTTATTTAACGAGTTCCCAAATAAACGTTTTAACTGAAAAAAATAAAATAATAAAAATAATAAAAAAATAAATTAAGAATGAAATAAAATACAATACAATAAAATTATGTTTTATTTAACGAGTTCCCAAATAAACATTTTAACTGAAAAAAATAAAAAAAATAAAAATAAATTAAGAATGAAATAAAATACATTAAAATCATTTTTTATTTAACGAGTTCCCAAATAAACATTTTAACTGAAAAAAATTAAATAAATAAAAATAAATTAAGAATGAAATAAAATACATTAAAATCATTTTTAATTTAACGAGTTTTTGGACATGAAATAAAGGCTTTTCTGGTTAAATAAAAAAATAACAAACCAAAAAAATATATATATTCATTTTTTTTTTTTTTTGCTATTTTGCTGCCTATATAGGGCAAGGACACAATATATTTTTCATTTTAGAAAGACTTTTGTGGTTAAATAAAGGTTAATAAATCAATGTAAACATAAAAATCAATGTAAACAGAAAGATTAATCAATGAAATAATAAATAAATAAATAAATAAAATAAAGTATATGTTTTGCTGCTATTTTGGCCAGAAAACTCCTGTAAAAGTGATTTTTGCTCTCATAAAGGCTTTCCTGATTAAATAAAAATATAATAATAATAAATAAATAAAAATATATATATTTATTTTTATTTTTTTTTTGCTATTTTGCTGCCTATATAGGGCAAGGACACAATATATTTTTCATTTTAGAAATACTTCTGTGGTTAAATAAAGGTTAAAAAATCAAAGGTTAATCAATGAAAGAATAAATAAATTAATAACTTTTGCTAATTTGAGGCCTATCTGGGTCCGGGAGCTCATATAAATTAAAATGTTGATTAAACAGATAAAAAAAGTGTTTTAAATCAATTTAAATCAAACAAAGAAATAAATAAATACATAACTTTGCTATTTCTCTGCCTATCTTGGCCAGGACACTCATATAATTACATTTTCAAATAAACAAATAAAAGCCATTTAGTGACAATATGACAAAATTACAAATCATGCAATATTAAAAACTTCAAGAGTATACTTATTTTCAAATAGCATAGATCTAATTATATGCTAAATGATTAACATGACAGCCTGGTTAATAAAACTGCTGATTAATATTTAAAATGTATAAACAGGTATAAAAATAGTTATTAAACACATTGGAAATTAATTGTATAAATTAGATGCACAAAGTTTAGCTTGCGTTGTAGCCTAATTATATTGCTATTCTGACTAAATACCATTCTTTCTTTCATTTTTAATATAATTATGGATTTTTCTCTGCTGTCAGTGACAATCAGAATAAAGCAGAAATGGAAAAATCCAGAAAATCTAATATCATAACAGTGTTCACATCATAATAATATCCTAACAGGCTGAGCTGGATGTCGATATGTGTAATATAAGCGCTTAAAGTCAGACGTACAGACTAAACAAGTCTTAAAATAACATAAAAGATGAGATTCCTGAGATGTTCAGATGAAGCTCTCGCGTCTGAGAGATGCTTTCTTTCCCAACACAGACACACATGAAGCATGACATAACTTCAGTGACTAATTACAGCCTTGTTAAACAAGAGCAGAGATCAAAGCATCATCACACTCAGCCAATCACGGCAGAACAGCGTCAGAAAATATGATTTCTATCGCCCACATCTGGAAATATTTCATAAAAGCATTCAGACCAAGTGTTTTCATAATCTGCCTTTCTGAAACACAGAGAGTACTCTTACTTGAAATAAAACAATTAAATAATAGTATAATAAAACAAATAATAAAAAAAATTATATATATAGTGATTGACCGATATTGATTTTTTTATAACCGATACCGATACCAATTATATGCATGTTTATATGCCCGATAACCGATATGCAGAACCGATATTTATTTACTGTTAGTTATAAAGTAAATAATAACTCATTATTCATATTTCACTTTGGATTTCATTCCTTTAGTCATCTTTAAAAAAAAAGTTGAAAATTAACAGTCTTTCATGTTAAATTTAATCTTCATATTACAACAATAAATAAAATAAAATAAAAAAGCATAATTTTAACAATAATAATTTTTTCACTTATTTTAATTAAACTAGTTATGAAAGCAACAATTCTCAAGAGATATTAAAAAACGAATAATTAAAAAAAAATACTGAGTGTAACAAAAATGTACAAATACATTTATTTTTATATAAAAATAGAAAACAATTTTTTTCCGATTTTCATTTTTAGTTTAATTTCATTTACTAAAATAACTAAAACTGAAAAAAAAACTTTATTTGAAAATAAAAAAATTGAAAATATAATAAAAATACACAAAAAACGTACTAAAACTTTAAGTAATTTTTTATTTAGTTTAACTTGATGTATTAAAATAACTAAAACTAAATGAAAAAAATTATACAAATATATAGACATTAAAAAACACAAACAAAAAATTACTATGAGTGTAACAAAAATGTAATTATTAAAAACATTAATTTTCCCTATTTTCATTTTTAGTTTAACTTCATGTGCTAAAATAACTAAAACTAAAATAAAAAACTTTATTAGAAAATTAGAAAATATAATAAAAACACAAAAACGTACTAAAACTTTACGTAATTTTTAATTTAGTTAAACTTGATGTATTAAAATAACTAAAACTAAATGAAAAAAAATATATATATAGACATTAAAAAACACAAACAAAAAATTGTAAAACACACAAAAAATTACTGAGTGTAACAAAAAATTTACAAATAATTTGTTTTAAAATATAAACATAAAAACACATTTTTCATATTTTAATTTTTATTTTAAATTCATGTGCTAAAATAACTAAAACTAAAATAAACAAACTTTATTAGAAAATTTTAAAATATAATAAAAACACACAAAAAACGTACTAAAACTTTACGTAATTATTTAATTTAGTTTAACTTGATGTATTAAAATAACTAAAACTAAATGAAAAAAATTATAAAAATATATAGACATTAAAAATCAGAAACAAAAAATTGTAAAACACACAAAAAATTACTGAGTGTAACAAAAATGTACAAATAAAAAAATGAAAATATAAAAACACATTTTTCCCTATTTTCATTTTTATTTTAAATTCATGTACTAAAATAATTAAAACTGAAATAAAAAACTTTATTAGAAAAATATAAAATCTAATAAAAACACACAAAAAACGTACTAAAACTTTAAGTAATTTTTAATTTAGTTTAACTTGATGTATTAAAATAACTAAAACTAACTGAAAAAAATAATAAAAATATATAGACATTAAAAAAACACAAACAAAAAATTGCAAAACACACAAAAAATGACTTTGAGTGTAACAAAAATGTAAAAATAAAAAACTAATTTTTCCCTATTTTAATTTTTAGTTTAACTTCATGTCCTAAAATAACTAAAACTGAAAAACTAAAACTTATATTAGAAAAACACACAAAAGGAATTACTAAAACATTAACAAAAATTAAAGTAAACAAAAAATAAAAATATCTACTTAATACAAAACTACAATATTATCTCAATGTTACAAAAACATTGGAGAGCTTTTAAAGGGATAGTCCACCCAAAAATACAAATTCTGGTTTCAAGATGGTTTTGGGTCTTCTATAATATCAGAAATACTACAGAAGTCAATGTGGACCAGAAACGGTTCGCTTCCCAACATCCTTCAGAATATCTGGTATTTAACAGAAGACATAAACTCATACAGGTTTGGAAGAGCACATGAAGCCAGAATGATCTTTTTCTGGGCGACTGTTCCTTTAAGAGTCTTCGTCCTCCACGACAGCCGCTCTAGAGACAGCGCAGTAAAACAGCACAGGTACAGTGTTTAGTTCATAAACGTCACATTACTCGCGCCGCGCTCGGGGCATCGTGACAAGACACGCTATTACTGGGAGAGATGTTTGAGCTGGACACGCTGGCGGTCAAACACCCCCGAACAGAGCCATTGGCTGGATTTATAGCTGGGAAATATGGCTTATAACGGGCAATATTGACGAGAGACGCGTGTATAATATTCTTTAGAAAAGCATTCCAGACTCCATAATTCTGCAGACGAGGGAACTGTGTTTATCCCTCATATACATACACACATACACTATTGAATACATTAATTTGGTGCAATTAATTATGGAATAAATAACGTGTTAAAAGGCATTTAATGCAGACCTATCCATCATTATACACTGATGCAGGACTGACTGTTCGAATGACGTTTTATTAGCCTAAAATTAAAGATATGAGTGCAAAAAAATCTGCTTTTTATATTTATATCATATAGTCAAATGTTTTTGAACAGTAAGATATTTTTTGTTTTTTAAAGGAGTGTCTTCTGCTCATCAAGCCTGCATTTATTTGATCCAAAATACAGCAAAAGCAGTACAAATATGAAATATTATTAGAATTTAAAACAGCTGTTTTCTGTGTGAATATGTGTTAAAGTATAATTTATTTCATATAATGTATTTTCAGCATCATTACTCCAGTCTTCAGAGTCACATGATCTTCAGAAATCATAATAATATGCTGCTCAAAAAACATTATTATTATTATTATTATTATTATCAATATTTAAAATAGTTGAGTACATTTTGTTTTCAGGATTCTTTGATGAATAGAAAAATCTGAAATAACAAGCTTTTGTAACATTATAACTTTCAAAAGCTTGGAGTCAGTATAATTTCTTAATTTTTTTATTGGGGGGGGGATTATTGAAATTAATACTTTTATTTAGCAAGTATGCTTTAAATTGATCAAAAGTGACGATAAAGACATTAATAATGTAACAAAATATTTATATTTCAGATAAACGCTGTTCTTCTGAACTTTCTATTCATTAATGAAACCTGAAAAGAAAAGTAAAACACGACTGTTTTCAACATCATAATAATAATAATAATGTTTCATATTATTATGATTTCTGAAGATCATGTGACTCTGAAGACTGCAGTAATGATGCTGAAAATACTCAGAAATAAATTACAGTTTAACACATATTCACATAGAAAACAGCTATTTTAAATAGTAATAATATTTCATAATTGTACTGCTTTTGCTGTATTTTGGATCAAATAAATGCAGAAGAGACGTCGTTATAAAACGTTCGACTGGTCGTTTAGTAATATCACACCAGCAAGAGTGCCGTTTCTCACTGATATCTGCACCACTGCAAATGTGATATTGATTTATACATCTGTTTAATAAACATGAAGTTTATAATGTGGTTTTGCTCAATTTTGCACATGAAAATAATCCAATCAAAGCCAAAGCAGTCTCTGATCGACACACAGCAGTGATTCGTTACTGAGTGAATCAGCTGTTTGAACGAATCAAGTGAGTCAACGATTCAGTGACTCGTTCATGAAGACTGCGTCCCAATTCGCCTACTTATACTATTCCCTTAAAAGTATGTACTCCAGCAGAATAGTATGCACGCTTTGGGACACACTACTGCGTCTTTAACGGATGCTCTGCTGCTTAATTAAACCGCCTGTCAATCATCTTATCACAATTATCATCATCCATATTAAATATGATTTCCTACCGTATTAGAGAGAAATGAAGAAGCACATCGCGGGTCTTTCATAACGAGATCTCTGCTCATGTGTTTGTATAATGATGCATTTCAAAGTTAATGACCAAACGTCATCATTATACAAGTTCACAGTGTAGATGAAATATAACGTGGATAACATTAAATTAATAGTTTTTAATCAGACTGATTATTTATCACTCAAATCCGTTTCTCTACCTCACATATCCGCCATGTTTGTAGTTTTTAACACTTTTGTAGTTCTAATCGAATCCTCGTCTGCACTTCGAATCCTGACCGGGAGTAGTAGACCATCTTTGGCATCCTTTTTTTAAGCATACTATGATTTGGGATATAATAATTCTATTTTTGAATAACATTTAGGGCGGATAGTATGTGAATTGGGAGGCAGCATCTTAATTGATTAGTTTCTGAGTGAATCGGCCGTTTGAACGAATCAGTTGAATGAATGATTCAATGACATTAATACAGTTTGATATTTAGAGTGTTGTTTCATATTTCAGTATTATTTTTTAATATCTATTTATTATCATTTGAATGTTTTATTTTTTCAATATTTGTATGAATTAAAAAAATTATATATATATATATATTTTTTTTTTTTACATAATGTGCCAATTAATTAATTAATCACAAATTAATCCCATATACATTTCGGCTGAGAAATCACCCCCCCTCCCAAAAAAAGTAGCATTAGAAAGAAACACTTTGATTAGACTTTTACATTATCTACGCAAAGCTGAGTCCATTTGTTTCTTTCTAATGCTACTTTTATTTGGAAAGTCTATTCAATGCTTATCTCATTTAACATAATTAATACTTTTTTAAGTAGTGATCTTTTGGGGGAGGATTTCTCAGTCTAAATTGATATGTGATTAATTTGTGATTAATCAATTTGCACATCATGTAAAAAATTGTTTAAATATATATATTTTTTAATTAATACAAATATTGAAATAACAAAACATTCAAATAAAAAAATGTAATTGCTTAACAGACCTGAAGTCTGTCCCTGGAGCACAGAAGCAGTCATAGGCAGCACAGCTATATTTAGTAACAATACATTGTATGGGTCAAAATTATAATTTTCATGTTCCATGAAGATATTTAGTAAATTTCCTACCATAAATATATCAAAACTTAATTATTGAATAGTAATATGCATTGCTAAGAACTTCATTTGAACAACTTTAAAGATGATTTTCTCAATATTTAGATTTTTTTGCACCCTCAGATTCCAGATTTTCTAATATTGTCCAAAACATACATCAATGGAAATATGATGTATTCAGATGATGCATAAATCTCATAAACACACGTGTATGTGTTCCTCTAATGAACTCACACCTGGACTATCATTATAAAGACACAGCAGACGAACTATCGGTTGTATTTGCTCCTAATTGCCTGAACAGATGTCTGCGATCAGGTGTTTAACTCCATACATCCGCAGTCTGACAGCAGAGCCGTAATAACACGTCAATAAAAGCTCAGCTCTTCATCAAACGCTGAATCGGTTTCACTAATAGATGATCTAACAGGGAAATATGAATCCGTCGAGCTACCGAGCACCAATAACGCTCTGCCAAATTACACACACACACACACACACACACACACACACACACACACACACACACACACACACACACACACACACACACACACACACACACACACACACACACACACACACACACACACACACACACACACACACACACACACACACACACACACACACACTCACACTCACACACACACACACAACCGCACACACACGCACGCACAAACCGTATCACGCACACGCACACACACGCACACACACAGCACGCACGCACACACACACACACACACACACACACACACACACACACACACACGCACACACACGCACGCACACACACACACACACACACACACACACACACACACACACACACACACACACACACACACACACACACACACACACACACACACACACACACACACACACACACACACACACACACACACACACACACACACACACACACACACACACACACACACACACACACACGCACACACACACACACACACACACACACAAGCACACACGCACACACACTCACACTAACGCACACGCAAAACACGCACACGCACACGCACACGCACACGCACTATCACACACACGCACACACACACGCACACGCACACGCACACGCACTCGCACACGCACACGCACACGCACTCCTACACACACACACGAGCACACACACACACACACACACACACACACACACACACAAGTATTTATTGGTATATTGGTATATCCGGTTAAAACCTTTATCGTGTCTAAATTCTATTTAAGCATAGCTGTGAACTTTATTTATTGTGACTCGCAACCGGACACTGTCCCGCGTCTCCTTTGGAGAGGATAAATCTCATACACGATAACTTTGAGCTCTTCTTTTATATTTATGCATTTATGCAAAGAGACGTACAGTGCGTTACATGTATTATCAGTTTGTGTGTTCTCTGGGAATCGAACCCATGACCTCTTACGCTGCTAACACAATGCTCTACCACCGAGCCACAGGAAAATACATGCTTTTGAGAAGCAATATGGAAATATTTACTTTCCCTGCAATTTATGTATTTTGCTTGCAAAATGTTTGATCCACAAATGCAAGGTTGTGAAAGTTACCCCGAACCTTTCTTACTTTCACGAAGATATTAACAATTATATTTAATATTTATCTACCTCCTATAACAAAAAGGCAATTCAAACTTTAAATGTATGCTCAGGTTTTCTATCATTTGATCATTTATGTTTAGTATTTTATCTATTTTATTTGTCTTATTTCTTCTCATTTATTAATCTCCTTTATTTATTTTTCATGTAATTATAATTTTTTGTCACTCTTTCTCTTTTGATTTGTAATTGCTGTGTATTGTTTGGCCATCCTCGAACCCCTGGCTCTTTTCCTTGGCATATGTTCTGTTACATTTGTATTTCTGAGCAAATATTTAATACAAAAATAATAAAAATCTCTTCCTCAGCGTCCGTCACAAACCCACTCACAGGAGATGTAAAGACGCTGTCAGTCTATTGGACCTTATGCATCCCTAACTGGATTATATTAGCAGCTTTTGGACCTTTTTGTCTGAGAGTGTTTAAGAAGAAGTTTAGCTTTATGCTCATCTATGGAGATTTGTTTATTACCAAAGAATACTAATATATAGAAAAGGTGCCTGCTGTTTTATTTCTCAGACTTGTACGTTTACATCTCACGTTATAGACTCATAATTGTGTTTTTTTGTGCAATTGTGACTTTGTTTAATAATTTTGACTTTCATACAAATCACGATTTCTTCAAAGAGTTATGGTTTTGTATCTTGCAGCATTCTATTTTTTCCTCCTAATTGTGATTTTACATCTCATAATTATTTTATTTTCATCACAGAATAAAAAAAAAATAAAAAAAAACTTTATCTCACAATTCTGACTTTCTTTCTTTCTTGCAATAAGTTAATATTTTGCATTTATGGCTTATGATCTCAGACTTGCGAGTTTATATCTCAATTGCAAGTTATAAGTCATAATTCTGATTTCAAATATACCACTTTAGATCTTTTACACTGAATTCTGAATTTAAATCATGCAATTTTGACATTTTTTCCCAGAATTATAAATGTACATTTTGCAATTGCTTTTTGTTAAAAAATTAAAGAGGTAATCGCTACTTAATATCTCACAAATCTGACTTTTTTTATTACAATAGCATGTTTTTTCACAATTATGTTTTTTAAAACGTACCTTTTTTATAACAAACACACAAAGCAATTGTATTCTCAATGATAGTAATAAGCTTCAATACACGATATAATTGTTTAAACCTATTTCTATCATAAAAATAAAAGAGTAATTGTGATATTTATTTTGCAGTTATACAGTATCTCAGCTCTGACCTTCTTTCTTACAATTGCGAGTTAACATCTTAAACAGTTTATACTGAAAATGTCAGAATTATGAGATATAAACTCAGGAAAATAGTCATAATTGTGAGCTAAAATGTCACACTTGTATTTTTTATGAGAGAACTAATCTTCCATGCATAGGTGTCTGTCCATGTCTATATTTACAGAGCTGATAATTGATGATCCATCTGCACGCTCTCTGTCTGTCAGCTGGTATCAGAGGTGAAGCTGCTGACCTTTAGTTAGTGTGTTTGGGCTTTTTCTCTCACCGCCCCGCTTTGTGCTGGACACGCACACACACACACACACCACACACGCACACACACACACACACTCTCACACAAACACAAGCACGCACGCACGACGCACGCACGCACGCACGCACGCACACACACACTCTCACACACACACACACACACACACACACACACACACACACACACACACTCACACACACACACACACACACACACACACACACACACACACACACACACACACACACACACACACACACACACACACACACACACACACACACACACACACACACACACACACACACACACACACACACACACACACACACACACACACACACTCTCCTCACACACACACGCACACACACACGCACACACACACACACACACACACTCTCACACACACTCTCACACACACTCTCCACACACACACACACACATGTTGGTTTTTATGCACACACACACTGCACACTCACACACACAACTTAAAGCCCTCACCTCCCTGCCCCCAAAAAACCGCACACTAAGTTTATAAGTCTTCCTCATAAATCACCTCTCCTTGTGTTACCCATCATTATACAAATTTGCACCACATAAACATGGATCCCGACTGCACCTTCTCCAGCGGCAGCGAGACGCCCTGGAAGGGCCCGATCCAGGTGCCCTGTGGGATGCGCTGGGCCGCACAGATGCCGTATCCCAGACCCGGGACGGTGCTGGTGCACAGACACACCTCACGGGGCAGATCCCTCAGCCACTCCGGGACCTCTGGAGGAGGAACGGCCCCCGAGGAGCTGCTGGTCCCCACCAGCCTCCGCAGCGAGTGCAGGGGTCCGTGCATGGGGCACTCGCCGTTACGGTTGTCCGCACACATGTCACAGCCTGAGGGACGGCACAGCGAGAGGGCCGGTTATTTACCCGCACACAGATGGGACCCCGAACGGCCCCTAAGATCCCCTTCACTGAGTCATAAACAAACTTTAAATTGTGCTTTTGTCAGCTGGTGCATGAAGACATGTGTGCTCCTGCGCTTGAAACGCTTGTGTAGGTATAGACTGAACCAAAAGCTTTACATTTATGCATTTAGCAGACGCTTTTATCCAACTATACATGTTTTCATCAGTCGCTTTAAATGTAAAAACAGATCAGCTTTTGTTCAATCATTGCACTCAAAAAACGTGCTTCTGTTTGTAATGCATGTGCCTATAACTTATTGCCTTTATGCATAAAAAATGTGCAATTGACTTTCAATTATTGACTTTAAAACAGATTTAGAAAAACAGAAATTATGGCAAAAAAATAGTTTGTGCATTTGACTTTAAATTATTGATTTTTAAATGATGCAAAAACAGATTTTTGAGCATTTGACTTTTAATCATTGACTTTATGCACAAAACGTGCAATTTATTTTAAATCACTGACTTTAAATGACAAAAAACAGCAATTATGCACAAAAAGGGTCTGTGCATTAGATTTAAATTTACTGACTTTATGCAAAAAAAATATTTTGTGCATTTGACTTTAAATCATAGATTTTTTAATGATGCAAAAACTGATTTTTGAGCATTTGACTTTTAATTATTGATTTTTAAATGATGCAAAAACTGATTTTTGAGCATTTGACTTTTAATTATTGACTTTATGCACAAAAACGTGCAATTTACTTTAAATCATTGACTTTAAATTACAAAATACAGCAATTATGCACAAAAAGGGTCTGTGCATTAGATTTAAAATTATTGACTTTATGCAAAAAGCATATTTTTGAGCATTTGACTTTTAATTATTGATTTTTAAATGATGCAAAAACACATTTTTGTGCATTTGACTTTTAATTATTGATTTTTAAATTATGCAAAAAAAGATTTTTGTGCATTTGACTTTTAATGATTGATTTTTAAATGATGCAAAAACAGATTTTTGAGCATTTGACTTTTAATTATTGACTTTATGCACAAAAAACGAGCAATTTACTTTAAATCATTGACTTTAAATTACAAAATACAGCAATTATGCACAAAAAGGGTCTGTGCATTAGATTTAAAATTATTGACTTTATGCAAAAAGCATATTTTTGAGCATTTGACTTTTAATTATTGATTTTTAAATGATGCAAAAACACATTTTTGTGCATTTGACTTTTAATTATTGATTTTTAAATGATGCAAAAACAGATTTTTGAGCATTTGACTTTTAATTATTGACTTTATGCACAAAAAACGAGCAATTTACTTTAAATCATTGACTTTAAATGACAAAATACAGCAATTATGCACAAAAAGGGTCTGTGCATTAGATTTAAAATTACTGACTTAATGCAAAAAAAACATTTTTGTGCATTTGACTGATTGACTTTATGCAACAAAAAATAAGTATGTGCAATTTGACTTCAAATGATTGATTTCATGCAAAAAAAACTGCACGACTAAGAAGCGAGTAAAAAACCCAACTAAACAGTTTTTAAACAGATTATGAGTTAGAACATGATTTTTTGGCTCGTTAATATTTCGCTGATCAATGTGCACCGTCTCTATGCTGCGCTTTCCGCTTGTGTTGTTGTGTATGAATGCGCGCGGTGTCTGAACATCGCCGCATGTGTCGTCTGTAAAGCGCTTTATAACCGAGCTGCTGTGAAACATGGGCTCGGAATCCCGTGTAGATAAAGAAGTCTCACGGTCCCCCGGAGACACACATGTCCCGTGTTCGGATGATGAATGTGGGCCGATGGAGCAGATCGATCAGTGATCCGGACTCACTACAAAACTATACAGCAATTAATTGTGTGTTGTCCGCTCATCCCTCATGTGCTGCTGCATTTATCGATGAAGATCTGCTGATCACATCTCACACTCATACAGTATTTATTAATCCACAAATAATAAAGACTCATTCAGAAGAATTCAGCGTGCAGTTATTGACACTGGCAATTCTGTAATTATCACATATGTGATTTTTAATTTAAAAATATGTTTGTATGCGTTTTAAAATAAGGCCGATATTAAAAATAATTTTCTTCAAAGTCAATGTCGATTTTGTTTTATTCATAATTATTCTAATTCGTGATCATTTCAGTAGGCTAATTAATTTCAGGAATATTCGATACCGCTCCGATAATTTCGCATTGATCTGTATTAAAAACAATAAACTCTACACGCGCATAAACATATTTCTATTTCATGCATGAAAATAAATTCAATTCGATCTCTAGAATTCAGTCAAATCAGATGCACAACACAATCTTCGGCACATTATGAAAATAATAAACTGTTTTAAGAAGATGCAGTAGCCTAATATAATGTATAGGCTAGACCAGATCTCATAAAACTAAATTATTAACTTAAACATAGCATTCATTTAAATATGTTTTATAAATCGCAACAACACGTAATTATTTTTTTTCTCAATAATAATCGCCAGAAATGTTTGTAGTTTAATAAAGCGATAATAATTAAGGTTCTTCCCGAGTTGTGTAGTTTTTAAGAACTATATTTCACTCTTGAGTTGCATATATGATTATTTTGCGTTTTAAACAACTATGATGTTTGATTATGTGCTTCTTCAAAGCATCAGAAAAGCCCCATGCACGTGACCCTTCTTGATTTTTAATAGAATGTGTGTATATGAATAAGCATAACGCTACATACTGTTGTTGAGGTCTCCGTTGTGGTTGTTGAGCGGGATGATCTCCATCCGCTGCTGGCCATACAGATAATAGTCCAGCTCCTCGGAGCTCAGCTTCAGCCGCGATCCTCTATCGTTCTTAAAGTTAGACGACAAACAAAGTTCTTTGGCTTGAGATGAGGTCAGGGTCTGTCCGAACAGCGCGATCTGACCCGCGGGAGACGTCAGGCTGGGTCTCTGCAGGCGGAGGTTCTCCAGCGGCACCGGAGGCGGCACGGAGGCGGCTTTCAGCGCGCTGTTCTGGGGGAAGAGCTGCTGCCAGTGCTGGATGTATGTCGGGTCCACTTTGAGGAAAGCAGAACCGCTCGGCTCGCCCGGCTTCAGCATGTCCGACTGTAACAGCAGCACAGATGATGGATGATGATGATGGACTTTCATGTGCTCTTCAAAAAAAAAGAGTCGCTGGTTAACTTAACTAGTCAGGCCGCGACGCACTAAAACACTGAGCGAAGTGAAGAAGCGAGGCGTTCCGGACTTCTGCGCTCGCGCCGCATGTTTGTGCGAGTCCAATGCAAGCGCTCGCGAGTGAAACACACTTACCCTGTCAGAAGAGTCCAGGCTGTGACTCTTGGACACTCACAACATCTCAGTACTGACCGAGAGAGAGCTCTGCTCGAACCCTTGTTGGCGAGTGCACGCGCAGCGCGCTCCCGCACGAGCACGCGCCTCTAACAGTGATGCCGAGCGCTTGGTTTTGATTTGGCATTACTTTTTTTTTTAAAGTGTCGGATCATGCTTTAGATTAGATTAGCGCATGCACGCATTGCACAAAAAAACACGCTTTTCTTTGGTAGTCGGAAAGTTTGACAGGAGTTTTTTATTTGAGTTTGCATGATAATAAATGACTCTATGCGCGATCACGCATTGCATATGACAAACAAAACGCGTTTTTTTGTATCGGGAAGTTGCTGAAATCGTAATTATTGTTGGAGTTTTCTATTTGAGTTTGCATGATAATAAATGACTCTATGCGAGATCACGCATTGCATCACAAAAACGCGCTTTTCTTTTGGTTTTGGGAAGTTGCTGGAATCGTGCACTATTGTCGGAATTGTCTATTTGAGTATGCATGATAATAAATGACTCTATCAATCAGGCATTTGATAATTGTATTCGTCTATTTCTTTAAGTCGCTCGCTTGACGCACCAGATCAGACTGCGTAACTAGTTTCCCAGCCTTCCTTCCAGACGCTTGAGAAAGTTTGGCAAAAGCGCTCTATATCTGAATGTAGGGCATTTTACAGCAAGGGGGGGGGGGTGTTTTGACTGGCAATGTTCTGACAGGCCCATTCGTCATCTAGAGGTCCTCTGCAGATTGATAACGAACCAAAACACAAACATAATCGTCTGAAAATGAGTTCTTGTCTACACATGCATTTCACCCGTAAAGAATGTGAGCAAGAGTATCGAGCAGATTTAGATTTTTCTGTGGCGATAAAGCTTTATTTTAGACTATGGTGCAATATCATTAAAATGAAATTAAAACGCGATTAACTCGCGCTATATTCCATTTCATATCATTATTGTTATTGTTTAAATAACAATAATGCATGTCGAACCTAACCGTTAAATCATGCATAGTTGTCACACTTCCAAATAACACTGCTATTATGACAGCGTATTGGTGTTTTTATTCATTGATAAATGACCGGTGAAATAAAGTGCACTCGAGGGGCAGAAGAGATCAATACATTAACTGCACAAATATATCATTTTCTGTGCCAAAAAAATGGATTATTAAAAGTGAGCGTAAACTTGGGCTTCATTTGTGGAAAAGTGTTTAGGTGTGTCTTTCATTAACATAGACTGCTGTTTGACATTCACTTAGACCCTTTGCATTTGTTGTTAATTAATTCTGCTGATGGCTGAAAGACAAATGAACGGGTGTGTTTGACAGGAGTCCGATAAAGAATTCAGCCACCAGCACCTCTTATTATAGTTTTAAGGTCACGGGTTGCTGACTATATAATTCATTAATATAGACGTATATTCAGATGGGAGTTGATGCTCGTCCTGTTGTTGCAACTCACATTTATAATAAATTGGCTGTTAATAAGGCATTGCAAAAAAAAGAGAGATTTATAGAAGTGCCCCGAGTGTGTTTTACATCAGTCTATTATTTTGCAAAACTATTTTTGTGTCGTTTGATGAAGTGAAAAGCAGTGAACTCATACTCATTCATATCGCAGATGTCCAGGACACTGCTGCTTGGGTTTGGTTCCCTAAATACATGCTGTGTCCTGGATTCACTAACACTTTATGTGTTTGCCGTTTCTATGAAAATATGAGTGTCGCCAATTCAAAATAACGTGACATAAAACATGTGTTATCCGTAAGAAATCCAGTATTGATCTTATGGTAAAAAAAACAATAGAAGCCCAATAGAAATCATCACAGAAATTCTAATGGTTCCCTTAAAAATACCATTATGAACCATTATTTTTTACCAGTAAAACATTACAAATTCCCTTTTTGTAGTGTGTTTTGGGAATTTTTCCAATAGAATTTAACACTCCACCAATAGAATCCATCACATACCAGTGCACACCATTATAGTTTCCATTAAAACCAATACAATTCCCATTATAACCATTAAACCCATTACATTTTCTATTGTGTTTTGAGCAGGGCTCTATTGTTTTTTTCAGCAGATATCGATTTGTAGCTATTAAAAATAGCCTAATTAGCTGTGCATATTTTAATGAGACATAATTAAGTTATCTTTTATCTCCAACTCATTCCGCACAAAATAGCCTAAAGTCAGTTTAGCCGCCATATTGGATTTAACGCGGTTAAAACGCGGCTGCGACGGATTTACAGTTACAATGGCGTGCACTATATAAAAGTCCTAGATGACGTAATTTTCACAATTCAGAAATGTTTAATGCAAATTTTGTCTCATTAAAGTCTTTTCAGATAGATATCTCATCAGCTAAACAATCGCTAATCAACACTGAACGCCCTTGAGTCTTTCACGTCCTCGTTTTCGTTCATGTCATAAATGAAATATACTCGCTACCCATGACTGAGCTCTATTGAATATTGAAATATGTCGCTGTCGTTCTATTAAACGGGACAAAGGTGGCGCACTAGAGCCTGTCCAAATCTCCCGGTGTTCTGTCGATTTGTACCCTGTCAGATTTTGCTACCTCCCATTAAAACAGTGGGTAGAACAATTCGACAACGAAAAAATCTACCTGTTAAATTATGTTTTATTAATGTGTACACCTACCACAACCCTAAACCTACTCTTACAGTAATGCACATACAGAAATTACATGTTATATTCGCGGTTGTGGATAGAAGGGATTCAGCGAATACAGAAAACCAACAATAAATATTTTTTTCTACCTATTATATTGTGTTTTATTAACGTCTATACCTACCCCAACCCTAAAACTACCCTTACAGTAATGCAGATACATTAAATATTGTTGTTCAGCGTGAGAAAAAGGATGCAATATTGATGCGCGCATGCGCAGTAAGCCAAGGTATGAAAATCTGACGGGTAATGTAAGTACACCTGTCGCACTTGCAAACTGTGAAACAGACGTTTTATAATCACTTACATTATTATTTTCCATAAAAGTATAAATTGTGTGAATGCGGTATACTTGCATGCAGCAAACACGCGTTTGGTTAGTTTGATTAAAGGAACGAGATATTAGCAGAGAATGTCCTCAGAACGTTCTGGGAAGGTTTTCTCAAAGTTATGAGCAAATATTCTTCCAGTAATATTAAACTGGTAATGTTCTCCAAATATGAGCACAATAATATTATTTATGCATCATTCAAAAAATATTTTCTGAAACGTTTTAGTTGGATGTTATATCTACTTGTTTGAGATGGTTTAGAGAACATTCAATTTCCATAATGTTTGCAAAATCATAATAATTTGACATAAAAGTATATATTATAAAATGTTTGAATGCCATACTTGCATGCAACAAAAATGAGTTTGATTAGAGCAAGCATCTCAGTATATCCAATTAACACAGAATGTTCTCTGGCATGGTTATAATTAATATTCTTCCAGTAACATTAACAGCATGTTTGTTCAAAGTCATCTGGTTTATAATAACATTCTCAAAGCATTAGCATGAACACATGCAATGTTTTTCTGAAACATTTTAGTTGGATGTTAGTCTAAATCAGAGAATATTCAAACAGAACGTTTGCAAAATCATAACCGTTAATGTTTTCTATAAGATTTTTTAAGAACTCAATTCTGAAAACACTCAGAATGGGAACATTAGCAAAACACTAGAACATATTTTAGTTAGTTAGACAGGTATTTCTGAGGCTCTCTACACCACAGCGTCTCATTTCTGCTCCATCAGCCGCTGGCAGGAGCAGTGAAGACATGAAGCAGATCTGAAGATGTCTCTCTCTATCGAGCTCAGTGACTCTGAAGCTCTGCTCTCTTTGAGTCCTGTGTAACCCGTCCTGACAGAACTGAAGCCGGATGAATCCCAATCATAGAGCACACCATAACCCAACCAGTCAATGGAAGTGCACTCGTCTTCACCATCAAACACGGGAATTATATTTACACAACCGTACCTGAACTCCCGGGGGTGTAGTTATTAAACACAATCTTCTGGCAATTCTTCAACATTTCTGCAGTGATTTCTTGAGTCGCTGGCTGTAGCTGAATTCTCTCAAGATCCCTGAGGACAAAAAAGGAGAAACCGGTGACATAAAATAATATATATATATATATATATATGTTCCAAAAGGGTGTTTTCACATGCATTTATGCCATTGAAGAACCATTTTTGATTCCCCAAAAATGATCAGTTCTTAAAATAACCATTTTTTATTAGTGCAATGGATTTTTTCCACTATAAAGTACCTTTTGATCAATGGAACGATGTTCACATTTCTTCATGAAACCATTGTTGCCAGAACGTATGAGCAAGTAAAGCTGTTTTAAACTACTGTATACAGTATATCAGGCTCCTATGTTGAGGCTCAGTCATTTTACTCTATGGCAATGTATAGGTACTTTGCCATTAAAGTGAAATAACTGAACATAAATATAGGAGTTTGATAAAAATGCTTGTTTTAGAAGAACATTTCAGATGCATATATATATATATATATAGACTCTTCATATATATAATATGTATGTCCCTGGAGCACAGACGCAGTCATAAGCAGCACAGGTATATTTGCAGAAATAGCCAACAATACATTGTATGGCTCAAAATTATCATTTTTATTTTATGCCAAAAATCAATAGGATATTAAGATCATACTCCATGAAGATATTTAGTAAATTTCCTACCATAAAATAAATTTTTTGATCATTAATATGCATTGCTAAGAACTTAATTTGAACAACTTTAAAGATGATTTTCTCTATATTTAGATTTTTTTGCACCCTCAGATTCCATATTTTCAAATATTGTCCGATCATAACAAACCATACATCAATTTATTCAGCTTTCAGATGATGCATAAATCTCAGTTCCACAAAAAATGACCCTTATGACTGTTTTTGTGCTCCAGGGTCACATATATATGTATGTATGTATTTAAATATTTTCACATTTAAAAATGTTTAACGCCAACTATTTTAAAAAATGCATTCATTTATATTTTGTATTTATATTTCCTGTTATGTTGCACATTTACCTTTAACCGTGTAAGTCAGATTTATTCAGTATTTTCTTGGTTTTGAAGCATCTTCCTCATTACATCTGTAAGTGTGCATTGATCTGAGAACCTGTAAAATACACACCAGACCTGCACATCTGAGCATAGAGCTGATTTCACAGGCTTCCCCGTAAAACACCAGCGCTGAACCAAATAACCGCTAGACTAAAATCCACGTCTGGACCGATGATCAGACCCCCCGTCAGCGCAGAAGCCATTACAGCGAGCTCTCCTGGGTCAGGCCTTCTGAGATGAGGTTTGGTGCTTTACATGGCAGCTACAGCGAGTGTAATGAAGCGCACACTTGACCTGATTAAGGGACCCGCGGCCCTCGGATTGTGTGCTTTGAGGAAACACTGCAGAGAATAAACCTGATTAGAACAGGATTTATACGACACCAAATCTGACCCTGGAGCACAAAACCAGTCTTAAGTCGCTATTTGTATCAATAGCCAACAATACATTGCATGGGTCAAAATGATCATTTTGATTTAATGCCAAAAATCATTAGGATATTACGATCATGTTCCATGAAGATATTTAGTACATTTCCTATCCTAAACATAATTATTGATTATTAATATGCATTGCTAAGAACTTAATTTGAACAACTTTAAAGATGATTTTCTCAATATTTAGATTTTTTTGCACCCTCAGATTCCAGATTTTCAAATATTGTCTGATCATAACAAACCATACATCAATGGAAATATTATTTATTCAGATTTCAGATTATGCATGAATCTCAATTTCACAAAATTGGCCCTTATGACTGGTTTTGTGCTCCAGAGTCACATATATAAATACAAAGAAAGATTTCTAAGCCTACACTGGTACAAATAACGCCTCCAAAAGGAGGTTTTCACAGCGATTTCAAATAGTGGGTTCCCCAAAAAACCTTTCAGTGAACGGTTTCTGAGAATGAACCATTATTTTTGCACGCTTAGCAATCAAGCTGCTTTATTGGCAGAACCTTAAACATCCATAAAACCACTAAAAGTTCTTTAAAACAGAACATTGAAAAGTTCTGAAACGATTCTTCTCTTGCATCGCTGCAATGTGAAGAACCTGTGAATCATCTGAAGAACGTATTTTTCCATTTTAAAGAAGGGTTTTGTGATGTAAAGGCTCCACTGGTGTTTTCAAGGAACCATTAATGCCAACGAAGCAGTGAACCATCAGAAATATGATTTATTACCCATGTTTTTAAAAATCAAACCTAAGTCTCTTGCACATCTTATTTGACAATCCAGTTTAAAGTGATATCTATGCAAGGTAGTAATGTTTAGACCAACTATCGTGTTTCAAAAAAACATTGAAAACTGGATTTTTCCAAAATAAATAAATAAATAAATTAGTGCTGTCAGATGATTAATAGTGATTAATCGCATACAAAATAAAAGTTTTTGGTCACATAATATACGTGTGTAGAACATCTATGTATATATATATATATATATACACACATATACAGTATATATTTAGAAAATATTTACATGTATTTATAATATACTATCTAATATATAATAATAATTTATCATATAATTTATATTATAAATAAATATATTTATTATATAAACAGCATATTTTCTGAAATATATACATGCATGTGTGTATTTATATCTACATAATAAAAATACACAGCACACATTCATATATTATGTAACCAAAGTAAAAAAAAGATAAATAATAATCCATATTTTCCACAGATATAAATAAAACAAAGTTAATTGGAGTGTTTTACGAGAAAACACAGTTTTTCTAGGCTATACTTGTTTTAAATGTGTTTCTGCATTTTTGAGTCATAATGTTTCTACACCATTTTTCTTCTGTATTTACATTAATAAACACTATTCTTTATAAATCTGTGTGTCTTGTGTTGTACATGAATATGATTAATATGCATATATGTAAATAAATCCCTGAGACGGTGACGCGCGCGGGAGGCGGAGCGTCATCCAGGAAGACGCGCGCGTCACGGAACCAGCTAATTCTCTAAAGTCAAATCCGCGCTCGCATCGCATCGCATCGCGTCCAGATTCCGTGAGATGCAGCGACATCAGCTCTGGCGCGCGTTTGCGCTCCTCTATTTGCCGTTATTAGGACGCGCCATTGATTTTAAAGCGCGGACGGGACCGCGAGTGACGGACAAGGTGAGAGACGCGCGTCCTGCAGCATTCGCCGCGACGCGTCCGCCATACGATCATCCATCCGCTTCTACATGAACTAAACCCGCGGCGTAGTGTTTATATCTTATACGCGATGAGAGATAACGCGCATGCGTGTCCGTCAATGCATCTTCACGCGACGCGACGCGTTCCTGGACTGCGTCACATATGAAGCGTTACAGAAACACGCAATGCAGCATCATGACCGAATAGGCTGATTGTGTTAGTTAATAGTATAATTCACTTTTGAATTGAAAAAAGATCTATTCATGTTTTTTTTTTTTTTTTGCATATTTGCAAATGCTTAAATTCGTAGAAACACCGGCTTTCAAAAGTTTGGGATCAGTTAGATTTTTAATGTTTTAAAGGAGTGTCTTCTGCTCTCCAAGCCTGCATTTATTTGATCAAAAATACAGAAAAGAAATGTAATATTGTGAAATATTATTGCAATTTAAAATATCTGTTTTCTATGTGAATATGTGTTAAGCTGTAATTTATTTGTGTGTATTTTCAGCATCATTACTGCAGTCTTCAGTGTCACATGATCTTCAGAAATCATAATAATATGCTGATTATTATAAATGTTGGAAACAGTTGTGCTGCTTCATTTGTTTTTTTGCAACCTGTGATACTTTTTTCATGATTCTTTAATGAATAAAAAGAACAGGTTTTATTCAAAATATAAATATTTTTTAACAATATAAGTTAGAAACTCTGTTCATCCCTTTTTTTAAATCAATTTAACATCCTTCCGGAATAAAGGTATTAATCTCTTTCAAAGTAAAAAAGAAAGCTGACCCCAAACTTTTGAACAGTAGTGTATAGTGTTAGAAAATAATTATATTTTAAATAAATGCTGTTCTTTTTAACTTTTATTCAACAGAGAATCCTGAAAAAAGTCACAGCTTCCAAAATATATATATATATTAAGGAAATGTATATTACGTTTTCAACATTGATAATAATCATAAATGTCTCTTGAGCAGCATATTATTATGATTTCTGAAGATCATGTGACACTGAAGACTGCAGTAATGATGCTGAAAATACACAGAAATAAATTACAGTTTAACACATATTCACATAGAAAACAGATATTTTACATTATAAAAATATTTCACAATATTACAGTTTTTTCTGTATTTTTGATCAAATAAATGCAGGCTTGATGAGCAGAAGAGACTTCTTTAAAACATTAAAAATCTTACTGATCCCAAACTTTTGAGCGGCAGTATGTATATATGTATATATATATATATTAATATGTTAGTATCACACACACACAGACAGACACACACACACACACACACACACACACACACACACACACACACACACACACACACACACACACACACACACACACACACACACACACACACACACACACACACACACACACACACACACACACACACACACACACACACACACACACACACACACACACACACACACACACACACACACACACACACACACACACACACACACACACACACACACACACACACACACACACACACACACACACACACACACACACACACACACACACACACACACACACACACACACACACACACAGAGACACAGAGACACACACAGTGCTGGTTGTCTAAGGTGTGTTTGTGCTGCAGGTGTTTTTTGACATCACCGTCGGAGGACAAGAGGTTGGCAGGATCGTGATTGGTCTGTTTGGAGAGGTCGCTCCGCTGACCGTGCAGAACTTTGTGGCTCTCGCCACAGGAGAGGTAAAAACTCCCATCATCCTCGTGACACACATCTGAAGCACGTGATCCATACAGCAGCGTGCTGCTCTGACAGCTGCTCTGGCTCCTCTCTTCAGAAGGGTTACGGCTACAAAGGCAGCAAGTTCCATCGGGTTATCAAGGACTTCATGATCCAAGGAGGAGAATTCTCCGCTGGAGACGGAACCAGAGGTGACTTCAGCTCTACACGGCAAAAAATGATGCTCTTACTCAGTATCGTCTTGGTTTCTAGTATATATATTAGGGCTGGATCGATACCACCTTTTCAGAACCGATCCGATCCCAAATATTCTGAGTATCGGCCGATACCGATATCGATTCTATCCCAAAAATTCTGAGTATCGGCCGATATCGATCCAATATCAACAGTTCTGAGTATCGGCCGATATCGATCCCAAAAATTCTGAGTATCGGCCGATATCGATCCGATCCCAAAAATTATGAGTATCGGCCCATACCGACATCGATCCCAAAAATTCTGAGTATCGGCCGATACCGATATTGATCCGATAATAGCACAGTTTTGTTTAAAAATCAGTGTGGAATTTCCTCAATGTGTTGACCTGATCATCACTCTTTTGTGTGTTACAATAAATTCATTATAAAGGAAAATAACAAATGAAAAAAATAATCATAATCTGACAAAAATACTATTATTAACTAGGTTAGTGAATAATTCAGTAGCAACACTGCAAAATATGATTTTCGTCTTGTTTTCTAGTATCAATATCTAAACATTCTTGAATCAAGATGCATTTACAGTACAAGTGAAATTATTTAAGATATTAAGTCTTGTTTTCTAAAATAATTATCAAAATTTTGTTAGTTTTTGCTTAAAACAAGCAGAAATATAAGTCAATGTTGTAATAAAAATCATCTTAATTCAAAGACTAAACAATATTATTTTTCTTGCCCCATTAGCAGATATTTCTGCCGGCAATTAATATGCTTAAGTCATTTAACTTGTATAATGTTCATGTTTCTCTGCTAAAAACATACAAATGAAATAATGATTGACAGTATGTTTGATTACACGCACTCATGTTTGTCGATCGGAAAGTAATTAAGTAACATAATTACCTCCCTCACTGGCTACAGTTTATTTTCAAGGTTATGTTTATAACTGGCTGACTATTGCAATTAACTAAAATAAAAATAATTTACATGAAATAATACAAATATAAAATAACTTATTATTATTATTATTATTATTATTACTTCAGCTGGTTACCAAGGCAACATTTCTCATGTTTAGTTTAACTTTAAGTACTAAAACATAAAAAAACTACCGTACATATACATATTTAAAAAAATGTACAAAAGACAAACACTAAATTTCTACTAATTCTCATTTTTATTTAGTTAACTCGAAGAAAATAACTTAAACTATTAATGTGACCCTGGAGCACAAAAGCAGTCATAAGCAGCACAGGTATATTTATCCAACAATACATTGTATGGGTCAAAATTATAATTTTTATTTTATGCCAAAAATCATTAGGATATTAAAATCATGTTCCATGAAGATATTCCTACCATAAATATATCAAAACTTAATTATTGATTAGTAATATGCATTGCTAAGAACTCCATTTGAACAATTTTAAAGATAATTTTCTCAATATTTAGATTTTTTTGCACCCTCAGATTCCAGATTTTCAAATATTGTCCAAACCATACATCAATGGAGAGCTTACAATATATAAATATATAGAAACAAAAACTAACTAAATCCTAAACCTAACTAAAAAACAATAAAAAAACATTTTCATTACTTAAAGTACTAAAATAACGAAATAAACTAAAGCTAATAAATAAACATAAACAATAGACATTTAG